>AYEL01067834.1:0-35926 GCA_000484575.1 Olivierus martensii
TATATATATATATATATAGCATAAATATAGTATATAAAGTAAAATTTTTTATTGTATAAAACAGGGATCCAAAACTACAGCTTCAAGGCCATATCTGGTCTGTAAAATGCTTTTATCTGGCCCATAAGATGATTTTATTCAACCAGATGACATTTGCTCCTTAGGAAAGAAATTTTATGTAAATAAACGCAAGAAAAAATTAACAAATAGTTAACTATAAACAACTGAGTTCTGCTGCTTCTATTAACACAAGAAATCACAACAAGCACTTGAAATAGGATAAATACACTAATTTTTACGAAATCACAACAAGCACTTGAAGCAGGATAAAAAACTAATTTATTATTTAGTATATGTAGTGCATATTATATATATCTAATAATAAATTTGTTTTTTATCCTGCTTCAAGTGCTTGTTGTGATTTCTTGTAACAAATAGTTGGAAATACCAAAAATTATTATAAATATTCTTAATATTTCCTAAATTTAATAAATATAATCATTCAAACATCATAACTGTTTCAAGAAATACTTTGCTGTTTAATTTAGGGATCATAAAATGCCATTATTTTGTATATTACAACATATCAATTACTATTCTCTGTGAATCACAGTATGTTAGCAAAGAAAGATTGTTTTTATATTTCAATAATGTCATTCTATGTTATAACATGGCAGTGCCTAGAATGATATCAATAAAATTATTTAAAATTGCAATAAATGAATGATTTTTATACAATTTTCTGATATATTTTATGTTTTATCTTATTTTAATATATAAAAATTATTTTGTCATTAATTACAGATAATTTTCTTTTGAAATTAAAATAATTATCATGATGATGCAATTAAGCATAATATAGAGAGAATCAAAACTTGGCAAATAACTATTAAACAACATGGATTGTTCACAATTAATTCCAGTTCACCAATAATGTTTCAGAAAATGAATTCTTGTGTCCACTTATCAAAAATCTTCAAGGTATTCTGATCCAGCACTCCATTCATTAAAAAACTGAAAATTGTCTGTGCAACACATTTCCAAAAAAGTTTAGGGAAACACTAGTATAAAATAATGATTATATTTATTTTACACATACACAAATGAAAAATAAATGCAAGTTCAAAATACAAAAATAAGTGAATTTTTACAGCTCCAGAGATAAGATTGATACAACAAGACAATTATCGAAGATTTGGATTATTCAGGTTGTGATTAACTAAGATTAATCTGTAACCAGAAAGTGATTGTTTAATTATCAATGTTTTATCTTAGATGTGATATCTGAAAGATTTTTAAATGCCTCAACATTTGTTTCTTTATCATATCTTGGATAATAGATATCAAAATTGAAAATATTGCAATAATTTCTTGCAGCAAATAAACAAATTTCCATTTAAATCCGTATTTCTGCTTTTTCTGGAATAATAATAAACACCACAGCACTTAAAGCAAGGACACTCTTTATTTGCCCTCATCAGCCATACCAACTAACCAAAATGTAAAGACCTAAGAAAGATTTTTTTTCAATAAATAGGATATTTAAATATATGCATGTATTTAAAATCAGATATTACATGCAAAATAAGATTTTAAATATGCATATATTTAAAATCTCACCAAATTAGATGAAATTGTTGCCATCCTTTACAATTTCATCTGATTTAGTGAGTTACAATCAATCAGATCACTGTTAATGAAATTTTTATTATTAGATATGAATATTTTAGAATAAAATACCCACCACCATTTAATTGATATTTCCCCTCATTAGGCCATTAAATCAAGATGGTAATGATAATGATCTAATTTTATCATAATTTCAAACAAATACAGTACTTCAGATACATTTTTTTAAATGAACATCAAAAAAGATTTTTTTAATCAAAAAAATGGTCAAAAATATAGAAATTAATGCCTTTTCATTTGAAGAAGAATATGTACCTAAATCAAAGAGAATTTTGACATCATTGATTAATTATATAATTATATTGATAATCAAATCTAATTGTATTAATCATTCAGATGACTAATATCTGATATAAAGTTAAATATTAAATAAAAAGTTTTTCCATAACATGAAGGAAGTTTGGCATATTACTTTGTGAATGTTTATATCAGGTTTTTTGATATAAATTCAAAAATTTATAAAGTATTAAATTAAAAATTATTGAAATTTATATTTATTGATATGTTTTTTCTTAATTATTAGTGATCACAATATTTCAATAAATTTGCATAAATTTTAAATAATTACACAATATGTCAATAATCATTAATCAAAATTTGCATATTTATTGGATTTTTATGATTTTTCTTTTAAATATAGTCTGATTTTCTTTATTTATAGATTGTTTTATTCAGAAAACCAACAACTATCCAAAGAAAGCAATTTTTTAATTGGATGGCCAAATTTTCATATAAAAAAAATATCGTGTTTTCAGCAATCTCATATACAGAACACACTTCTGTAAAAAAAATTAAATTAAAAAAATAACACTTACATTATTAGAAAAAGAATAAAAAATGCAATAATAGCGGTTGAGGTCAATAGTTCTCCAAAACAAATAAATGAATAAAATATCAAATTAACAGTTTACACCACCAATCCAGATAAAATAAAAACATTTAATTGAATGAGGTCGGAGAACCAATTTAGACAATCTCTTCAATTTAATTTAAAAGTTTCAAAAGATTTCAACAAAAATTAAATGAGATATGATCATTTTAATTTTTTGCATATTAATTAGGTTTAATTTTATTAATTCCAAGCACACAAATGGTTAAAGAAAAGAGTAAATTAATTAATTAATTTAAATGAGATATGATCATTTTAATTTTTTTAATTAATTAGGTTTAATTTTATTAATTCCAAGCACACAAATGGTTAAAGAAAAGAGTAAATTGCAAAGATTTGAAGTACACTATGGGATTCAAACTTTCACCTCTTCACTCTCATTTCCCTGACTCATCCAAACAGATGTCAATCAATTGTAGGCTTTTTCTTGAATAAAATAATTAAAAATTCAATGTACAACAAACTTTTCCCCATTGAATGATTTATTATATCAATTAACCCTGCTATAATATTCAGTACTGGAAAAATGAATTCTACTAAAACTCAAGAAAACTGTTACCTTACTCTAATTTTATATTTTATTGATAGCTCATAAAATTTACAGTAAATTTAATTAGGTATCCAGTTATTATATAAATGTTCATCTTTTAATAATATTTTTTATTAAGAAAAAATTATTAAACTAAGAATATTTAAAATTAAATTTTTAATGGAATTTATGATTTAGGGACAAGCTATTTGTGATTGTCAAGCTCAAAATATGTTCATATATATATATATATATATAAATATACACACACAAAAATAAATTGAATTTTATTACATAAATGCTATTCCAACCAACTTTTACAATCCAATGAAACAACTAGCTTTCAGATTTAATTTTATAATAACCTTTTTTGTACCAAAATGAGAACAGAATGTTATATTTTACTTATCACCTCTATAAACACTATCTTAGAGAAGGAATGAATGTCATAACAAATATAAAGAGCAGTTGAAGTCAATAGTCCTCTAAAACAAATAAATGAATAAAATATCAAGTTGACAGTTTACACCACCAATCCAGATAAAATAAAAAGAATTAATTGAATGAAGTCAGAGAACCAATTCAGACAATCTCTTCAATTTAATGTGATTGGGGGAAAACTAAGAGGGGAAAGAAAACCAAGAAACTTTAAACAGGTTTTGTTCAATTTCAAATCAATAATACACAAGTTCATTTATTCTTCTGTGGTATAAAGATGTGTTCTCTTCTGTTCTATACCAACTATTTAAAAATTCTTCAACTCATAAGTTATCAGAGTAAAGAAGAAGAACTAAGCAGAAATAAAACCTTTATTTCTGCTTAGTTCTTAGTTTTTCTTCTTTACTCTGATTAGTTGCAGAATGTCTACAGCTTTAGTCATAAGTTATCATTAGAGATATTAAGAAAAGAAGAATTAAGGAACTTAGCCTTCTCTCTCAAAAAAATACTGTTTATAGGTACAAAGAAATTTCCTTAAGATTAAGAGTTCATTAGAAAACTTTATTTATTATTGAGTGTTTTGTTGATTTTATTGAATGATTCAAGATATATTGAATATCCATATGTGCATAATATTTGTCTATCTCTAAGATCATATAATTATTATCATGTATTATTTCTTATTTTAATAAACATTATATTATTTTTTTTGTAATATTCATTGTTATTTCCATAATTCTCCACACTCCACTTATCTATTAATAAACATTACATTATTTTTTTTGTAATATTCATTGTTATTTCCATAATTCTCCACACTCCACTTATCTATGTACCATCAATTAAATTTTCATATTCAATTTATAAATTTGGCCATCTGACAAATTAAGCAAGCAAATCCTAATCCACAATTCCCGCAACACAATCATTTGAGTCGGTTTTATGAATCTGTAGAGAAAAATATTTGGCTATCAATGGAAGATCAAAACTTTGCAAATCATCAAAATTTATAAAATTAACTTTTTCTCAAAAATTCTATTTATTATTCATTTATTTTCAATGGTAAAATATTTAGTATATAACTTTTATTTCATAATTATCAACTGTGGAAGAAACTTTATATAAATAAAAAACAAGCCATTCTGTAAAGAACTAACAGCCTACTTTCTGAATATGCTCTTTATTTTTAATTGATTAAAGATACTGGATTAAACTGTGTGCCATCAAAATCTGTTAAATTGTCCCATAGTTATTATAGAGAAAATTTTAGATGATTAAACATCTGCCATTTTCAAACAAATAAAGTTATAGGTCTAATTACTCTACTTCAATAGCTCATCACCCTGCTAAATTTTATAAAGATCAATAAAATAGTTCAAAAGGAAAAATCTCTGAAGTTTGAAGATTCACCATTTTTTAACAGTTGGAGATAAAGGGTTAACTGATGTAACAAGTTCATCTTTAGTCATATAATTTTATTTTTTTGCTAAACTTCATAAAAATTTCAGATATACTAAGAGAATACCACAAAGCTTTTGAATGTTATCTAAAGTACTTTTGACAAATATTTAAATATTTGCTGAAACCACATTAAAATTTTGTTGTTTAATTCATACTATCAGTTTTTGTAAACTAGTATACTGTATATAAAAATTAAACTTTGAATGAATCCTGCAATAGTGCTGTTTCTATTTAAATATGACTTCTTAATTAGCAGCATAAAATGGGAATAAAGTAATTTCCATCACAAATGTGTTAATCACAAATATTTTGCCTAATATTAAGAGTACAATTTATAGAAATGAGCTGCTAAGGAAGAGTATGCAAATGAGTAAAAGATAATAATCACTGCTATATATAATAAAAGATATAAGAATGTTAAGAAATTTTATTACTTTTTACATATATTTGATTTTATTATGTATAAAAATATTTTTGTATAAGGAAATTTTTCAAAGTTTTCATCATAATAATTAAAAATGGTCATTATACTATTTTAAAAATAATGTCAAAATAATAGTATTGAAAAATAATTACCTTAAGTCTATTTTTAAGTTCTATGAAGTTCTCTTCTGATACATTTGCTTGATTATTAGACATATTTTCTGCCATATTAAAAACTCACAATTCTAAGGTAAATGCACTGAAAATCATACCATAAATCTGTAAAAAGTTTTATATTTAATAAAAAGATATTTACTAAAACTTTTATCATAACAACTTAAACTTCATAATATTATGATAACTAATTTTGTAAATAAAGCAAATATTTACTTTTAAAATCAATTAATTATTATTAAAACAAATACAATATTTTTAAAATCAAGTTCATTCATTTTGATGTATAAAATTTATTCAAAAAATTATACAAATCTAACAATTAAAAATCTCATATTGTAAAAAATATAGAGACAGACAGTAACATATCTATTTCAAAACAAGATAATAAACAGATGCTGAAATTTGTATTTCAGCATTTGTTTATGATTTGTTATAAGTGTGAATTTATTTCCTAATTTACATTTTCTTGAAGATAAATTCCTTTCCTTAAAGCAATAATATAATCATGAAATCAAACTATTATATTAGTGTTCTTTGAGTATGAATATAATTCATAAATTTTGTTTATATTTTAAAATTTATTCTTACATTGAATCCAGATATACCAAAAACATACTATATCACAATGTATAATTTTTTATTAACTAACCATTTTATAAACTTTATTTTCAAATCTCAGAAATAATGAGTTATTAAAACAAAAGGATTTTTGATGAAATTTCCAGTCTTAAAATACTGCAGTAATACCATAAATAAATATGTATAGATAGTTACCAACTTGCAAGAAAAATATACTTAGCCTACTGAAGCAAATAAATGTATAATGCAGATATAAGAGCATTTTTTTTACCTAATTTCATTATTTATCATATATAGATGTGTTTTATATGCTTATTAAGTTAAGATTTAGTTAATGAATAAGGCCTGAACCTGGATCCTCCTTGTAAAACCAAAAAAAGTGAGACTCTGAATTGAATCCAGATCCTCCACAATGATAAGCAAATACTTTACCATGTGGCTTATGTGCTTATTCTTTAATATAACTATTTTTAATGTTGTATCTTTGTAATACAAATACTATATAGGATATGATCCAACAACTATATTTTTTGATTTAGGGTTTTGCAAAACAATCCAGTTATGTAAGTTGGGGATTTTCTGTAGTTTTATTTTGCATTTAATTATTGTACTGTTTAAAATTTTTGTGTAATTTTTTAAAAATTTGAAAATAAGATGACATGTTCATGAGTCTTCTACTCATGAACATGTTTTCAAATTTGGTGAATTGTGAGTTTTTAATATGGCAGAAAATATGTCTAATAATCAAGCAAATGTATCAGAAAAGAACTGATACATCAACTTTCGGCTTAACGAAGCCATCATCAGCGGTTGTTTTTTCGAATAAGAATAATCATTAGAATACATTTTTAAAAAATTTGAAGTTACAATATAAATATATATGGAAAATAAACATTAAAAATATATATAGAAAATTTAAACAGTGTATTATATAAATTAGTTTATAGTCAATTTGTATATATAGGCCTAATTATATAATTAAGTATTTTAATTCTCTCTCTCAAATTATTATTGTTGGGTGCTGGAAAACCACAGTGCTGGAATTATCTCTGGTCTTTTCTCATTTATTACGTGCATCTGTTTAGAGTATTTTATAATCTCTAATGTTTCCGCCCATTTAATTTCTTCTACATTTCTTACAGTCCTCACTATTTTAGCTTGATTGATAATTATGATACTATTGATTCCAGTGGATGTTAATGTTATTACTATAAAAAGCTTTCACAAGCGCTGTTTTAAACTCTCCTTTTTCTATATCTTTTTTGTGTTCTAAAAGCCTAATTTTAAGTGATCATACAGTACTTCCTATGTAAACTTCTTGTCTATTTGTATTGTTGTTATACAGCAGAATGATATAAACACCAGCTTTCATTTCTGGTTATAGTAGCAGTTTATTATTTTTAATCATATCATAAGTTGTAGTTCTTGTATACGGAAGTTTTTTATGATATGATTAAAAATAATAAATTGCTACTACAACCGGAAATGAAAGCTGATGTTTATATCATTCCGCTGTATAACAACGATACAAATAGACAAGAAGTTTACATAGGAAGTACTGTACGATCACTTAAAATTAGGCTTTTAGAACACAGAAAAGATATAGTAAAAGGAGAGTTTAAAACAGTGCTTGTGAAAGCTTTTTATAGTAATAACATTAACATCCACTGGAATCAATAGTATCATAATTATCAATCAAGCTAAAATAGTGAGGACTGTAAGAAATGTAGAAGAAATTAAATGGGCGGAAACGTTAGAGATTATAAAATACTCTAAACAGATGCACGTAATAAATGAGAAAAGACCAGAGATAATTCCAGCACTGTGGTTTTCCAGCACCCAATAATAATTTGAGAGAGAGAATTAAAATACTTAATTATATAATTAGGCCTATATATACAAATTGACTATAAACTAGTTTATATAATACACTGTTTAAATTTTCTATATATATTTTTAATGTTTATTTTCCATATATATTTATATTGTAACTTCAAATTTTTTAAAAATGTATTCTAATGATTATTCTTATTCGAAAAAACAACCGCTGATGGCTTCGTTAAGCCGAAAGTTCTATGGAAATAAAAATTTAATTTTTTTTGTTTTACGTGTTTGAGCTGTCAGATTATTTGATTAATTATATATATTTTTATTTATTATTTTTTAAAATCAAGTCACTAGAAATAGTTTCCTAATCTAAGAATTTGACATATCAATTAAACTATAAAATGCTATCAATAAAGATATATTATTTAATATTTTAGAATGTGAATTTTAAAAAAAAATATTTCAGTTATTTTCAATGAGTCATCAAAAGAATTATGTTTAGTCATAACAACTGAAAAACATTATATATGATAATCGCTAATATTTCATATATTAAAAAATACTAGATCATGTATCAAAACAGTGAACTTTAGGGATAAGTGTCTTTATTAAACTAAGATCAAAATTCTTTACTTTTTTTTTTTACAAATTTTAAAATAACTGATAAACTTGATGTCAATCTATTATTTTATTATTATATTCATCACAAGTAATGTAGTTATTTTTGAAATGTTTGATAGGATAATTTTAATACAAATCAAATATGCAAAATTATTAAATGAAATATACAATAAAAATTGAAATTTTTCTTTTATTCAAAAACATATTATCCAAATTAGAGTTTCTGCTTCCTTAATTGGTATTTAAAATCAGCCAGCAGAGATTTTTATGCAATTACAAACAATTTTTCAAAGTAGAAAAATTATAAATCAATAAATTTTCAAAAAATTATGTTCCAGTCTGAATCATTACGATAAATAACAATTAATTTTCTCATAATCTTAAAGAAAATGATTTTTTTCATCATTTCAAACTTAGAAATGAAACATTTCAGAAATAAAAATTTTTGCAGATATGATATACAGGCAGTCCTCAACTTACATAGATGAATCCTTCCACAAAACCCTATATAAATCAAATTTATATGTATGTAGAGTATACATTATACAATATTAGTGGATCAAAGATTAAAAATAGTTATATTAAACAATAAGCACATAAGTCTCATGGTAAAGCAGTTGTTTACCATTTTATAGTATTCAGATTCAGTTCAGAGTCCAGTTTGTTTTTTTTTTTTTTTTTTTTTTTTTTTTTTTTTTTTTTTTTTTTTTTTTTTTTTTTTTTTTTTTTTTTTTTTTTTTTTTTTTTTTTTTTTTTTTTTTTGAAGAGGCCAGATTTGTGCCAGGGTCATTAACTAAAATTAACCTTACATAAGTATAGAATTATACATGTTGTATCTATGTAAATCAGGGATTTCCTGCATTTTTTAATTATTTCTTTGGTAAATTTCTGATAACAGGTGTAACTTTTACTAAAATATAAAAGTATAAAAAATACTAGATCAAATACTAGATAAGTTCGACTTTTACCTGCTTATTTATTATAACGATATTAATTAACATTCTATTAGCCATTGTTCACAACGAAAAACTGATGATGATATATATAACATCGAAAACGTTTCTAAATAAAAGTTTTTGATCTATTTTTAATACTGCTAAATGTGCTATTTAATTTTCTTATATCGTTATAAAAGTAATATTTATAAAAAAGAATTACTAACATTTTGTTTTATAGATCTAATATAGTGTAATCCGATATTAGCTGTTATATAACTGAATAAATTTAAAGACGTAACCAATAAGCTTATATTACAATGAAAACTATTATAAAATCCTTTCTTAATTATAATCATTATTTTTATTCAAAAGTTATAATCAGTAAAATTATTTAAATTAAGAATGTTTGTTATTAATTTATATTTAAAATAATTTTTCCAAGTGTAATCTTATCCATAATTTTATATTATTTATCAATTATATAATAAAATGCTTTTCTATATAATATCTGTATATTCTGCTTGATAACATAATTAATGCTAAATAATTACTTTTACTGGTATGTCTTAATAGCATAAATTAAAACATTGCTTTAAATATGCCGATTTAATTTTTATGATATAAATTATAAAATATTACTTCAAGAAAAACTCTGCTTATATTGTAATTTGTAATTTATGTTCTATTTTTAATGATTTGTATGAATTTGATTTAATATTGAAAGTGCTCTTCAAATCATTAAAATTAATGATTCTATCTCAGCTTATATTTATTGTATATTTTTTATGATGAAGTCATTACTTCAAAAAGCATCATTAACAAAGAGCAGTAAAAACTTAAGTAAAAAGAGAATTTTACCCTGTTGTATATTTTAATACAAGTTAAAAGTGCAATGAATAAAAAAATGCAAATTTGTCAGAAGCACAGTCATCATAGTAAAGTGTTATTAAATATTTTATAAGAATGGAAATTCCACATTAAAAACTAATTAACTACTAAAAC
The DNA here is from genome assembly GCA_000484575.1 of Olivierus martensii. Classification (NCBI taxonomy): domain Eukaryota; kingdom Metazoa; phylum Arthropoda; class Arachnida; order Scorpiones; family Buthidae; genus Olivierus; species Olivierus martensii. Next base: position 10,574 of record AYEL01067834.1, read on the forward strand.
TAAATCGAAATTTTACAAAAATTAGCATTATCATTTTTACAGTATTAATATAATTTTTATTTAATTCTGTTTAAATTATTTTTATAATTTATTTTAAAACTTTGCATTGGAACACAATGTTTGATTGTTTCTTTCATTGATTTTTATTCTAAGAGTTACAGAAAAGCTTTTAAAGGTACCTCTAATAAAAGTTTTGCAAATTAAAAGTTTATCTAATTCAAGCTGCTTACTAATTGTAATACTGCTGACATTTTTTTTTTCTACTTTCATTTTAAAATTGCAATTTAGTACAGCTTTCTGCTAAATGATTTATTTTTCAAAATAAAATACTTAAAAAATACTCATCCATTCTGTTATTAAAATATAAAGAGAAAATTCTAAACGGGAAGCATTTTCAATTCTGCATTTGCTTATTTCAAACACTTTGATAGTGTAAGCAACTATCAAACCACAGTAGGATTGAAAATGTTTTAGGAAATAAAAAGCTGTGTATTTAGACCTGTCTTTCATTATTTAAAACTAGTTATTCCTTGGTCACTATGTGCCCAAATACACCAAAAACGAAACATTTGTTTCTTGTCTGTCAAATTTGAGATTTTTCATTTATTAAGCATAACCTTGTATATAATTCTTTTGTTTGTTTTTTTTTCTTCACACCAAACTTTGAAATTTTCTTTATATGAAATTGGCAACTAACAAACTATCGATTTACTGATTCAGTTATTTAGATAATAATTATAATTTTTATCTTAAAATAAAAAATTATAATTTCTGAAGTGAATAAATTATTATTTAAATTCTGAACTAAATTAATTATTATTTAAATGCAACATTTATGTAGCCTTGACACACCGAATGCAAACTGAACTCTCGAGCCAGGGAACAGTCAACATTTTTTGATCGAAAAAGACAGAAATTGAAGTCAAATAACAAAAAGAAGTATACAAACATAAATAGGAAGTGAACAGTTGGCCGGATTGGCAGCGTGGAAACGCTTTGGCTTTCCACAACTTGAGCCAGAAAGGGGTGGGACCCAGGTTCGAGTCTCGGGTCTCACCCCTTGAAAATATTTATCATGGGGTCCAGGCCTGGTCCGTCGATCCCCGTCCTCCACAATCCGGCTGACCCCTCCGCAGGGGTGAGTAGCCTGTGGAAGGGCTTGTTTCGCCCCGCCATATAGTATTATAACAAAATGGAGTGTGGCAGCATCTGTTGACCAAAAGAAAAAAAAAGGAAGTAAACTATGATAATTTAAAGCAAACTTTATAATGAGATTGGAATTTAGTTTTCTAAATGATGCGATTAAAGATTTGAAGTGAGAGAAAATAGTAACGGCAACACTTCTGGCACAAGAGTTCGCACATGTGCAGAAAAATGAACTCCACACGCTTATTCCTTTATTATATATGATTAAATATATTTTATGAAACAATGCATATGGCATTATTGCAAAGAATTTTTTCAATTATTAAAAAATATAAAGCACAATGCTATCTTAAGACTAGCTTGATATTAATATACAGGGTGCCCCAGAAAGAATGGATAAGCCTGAAACACCTTATAGTAGAGCTATTGGGCACTCAAAATAAAATACAAAAAAAGTATTTCCCAGGTAGTACCTAAGATATGTCATTTTTTTTAAAAATGTCATATTCATTAAATGCATCATAAAAAAATGAAATATGTTAAATGCATTAAATGCTTCATGAAAAATGTGTTTTATGAAGCCCTTATCATCAAGTACACTTTAAGACAAGAAATAATTGAATTTTTAAAATTTTGTTATTTAGTCGAATTTACTCTTTCTGCATATTATAGCAATAACCACGTATTTACATTAGATAAAAGGATGTATTACCATTTTGAAATCTGTATTAAACACGCATTTTTTTAAAATAGTTAGCTGCTTAGGTGTTCATATATTTTTTCACCAAGTGCACTTAAAATTTTACAAAAAAACTATTTACCACATCTCATGATAAAAATTGAAGTTGTAATTTTTTGGAAAAAAATCTCAACAGCTACTCATACTGCATATCTATTGGTATAGTCCATGAAGAATATTATAACACCGAAAAACCGATAGATTTCATTTATTTGTAGCTGTGGTATTCTTCATGGACTATACCAATACAAGTAGATATGCAGTATGAGTAGCTGTTGAGATTTTTTTCCAAAAAATTACAACTTCAATTTTTATCATGAGATGTGGTAAATAGTTTTTTTATAAAAGTTTAAGCGTACTTGGTGAAAAAATATATGAACGCCTAAGCAGCTAACTATTTTAAAAAAATATAAAAATTTAAGCGTACTTGGTGAAAAAATATATGAACGCCTAAGCAGCTAACTATTTTAAAAAAAAGATAGTAAGCAAGTAGTTTCTTTAATATGATCTTTTGTATTTACATAACTATTAAACTAATACTAAGCACACATAAGCAATCCAAAACTATGTTAAAAGTTTTGGACTGCTTATGCATGCTTAGTATTAGTTTAATAGTTATTTAAACACTGACGAGAGCAGTTAGGTTTTTAGTTTTATTTTATTTTATTTTGTATTTACAAAGTTGTAGACATTCTGCAACTAATCCGAATAAAGAAGAAAAACCAAGCACTATGCAGAAATAAAACCTTTATTTCTTAAAGGAACATTTTATTTCTGCATAGTACTTGGTTTTTCTTCTTTACTTGTATTTACATTTAAAAATATAAAGGTAGAGGTCTACTTCTTAACCTAAGAAATTATTTTATCTTAATTGTAAGGAATGCATGTTTTAGTATCGTACTATTAAATATATAAGAATACTGTATAAGATATAAATCAAACATCTGTAAATTTTAAAGTGTATATCAATTTAAAGTCTTTGTCCACAAAAATTTCTAAGAAAAAATCGTCAACATAATCTGAGTTCCACGTTTCACATTATGAGTATATTTCACATTAAATTAATGTACTGCTACGAATCGATTCTATATTATTAGCATAGTCTTTGTACATATAATATATACAGTGACTCTCATGGTTATTCGTACGAATAGTGAAATCTTTATTTATCCAGGTGTAGTAGCTGACTGTTCACTTTCACTGTCCTGGCGTTTACGTTTAACAATGAACTTATCCATGGGTAAACACTGTGAATCAACACAAAAAAAAACTGTAAGTGGCGTAAGAAGGTGTATACTTTTATATATTGATCTATTGAAGTCTCGGAAATGTTTGTGAGGAAGCGAGTAGTTTCGGGAATGTTCGGAATGGTTTGGATGTAATGCCATCTGTTGGATACTCGTATAACTGAATCGACGACTGTCACCATCTGTCATACATGAGAGTAATTAATTTGACTTATTTTATTTCAAGACTTTACAAGACTTTAGGCTTAAGTATGGGGTAATTTTTTTTGTTTATCTTAATATCTCGCGGCACCCCTTAGCCAATGATGCGGCACCCTTGAGTGCCGAGGCACACCGGTTGGGAACCGCTGTACTAGATATTGATGTGATTGTTATTTTATACAATGTTCAGTTTATGTGATCATGCTTTCCTCATAAAGCCTTATTACCAAAATAACTGTAATTCTTCTATTGCACTTCAGTTATTCCACACAGCGAAGGGCTTACAGAATGACCCATGAATATTATCAATTTGTGAAAAATTATTTCATGCTTTGTAAAAATCAGATCTTTACAAATGAACTAGGACGAGGATGGAATGTGATATCAAATGAAGAACTTGAACATGTTGTTAAGTATCATAGTGGAAGCTACAGATGCTGCACACAGATGTAGCAGTGCTCAAGCAATATCCAGGCAACTGGATGTGCTGTATTCATCTGTATGGAAAAGCCTGTGCAAAGTGCTGAAATTTTTCCCTTATAAGATGACCTAAATCCAACAACTACTTCTGAACAATGTGAAAATTTGTTTGTGGAAATGGACACATTGGCCTTGGAACATCCTATGGAGTGAGTGATGAATAATACACATAATTGTCAGATTTGCTACTGAAAATCACAATGAGATATGGCTTTTCTACTTCATTCATAATTGGTCCATACTTTTTCAAAGAATTCAAAACAATAGAGCCAGTGACTTGTTCTGTCACTGCTGAGAGATATTGACAAATACTGCTCAATTTTGTTATTCCACAACTCCAACAGTGTGGATTTCTTGACATGACTGTGTTTATGCAGGATGGAACACCCTCTCACATAGGATTGACAGTGCAGCATGTATTTTACCAAACACTGAATGACTGGTCAATCATTTCCTATGAAGTAGCCCATTTGCCTGATCTCACTTCGTGTGACTTCTAATTGTGGAGTATTTAAAAAAATTGGTTTACCAAGGACATATGAGCAATTTAGCAACTTTGAAGGACTGAATAATGCTTCACATGAGACAAATCTACGGAGATTTGCTGCATTTCACAGTGAAAAATGTGGTTCATAGAATGTAGTGTTGGAAAATGTCAAAGGAAAAGTATTGAACTGCATTTGTAATTGAATCAGATTAAAAACTATTATCAACTGTGACCTTTTGTTTTCTTTATTAAATCATCTTAATCCTGTGCACAGTGACATTTTCCCCTGATGGCACATTTCAGAGCTATTTACTTTTTTTATTGAAATCAAATTCCCATAATCTAGAAAGTATGTACACCAAATTTGGCTGAGTTTGGCCCTACAGATTTTTAGCTATCAGGTTCTAAACACCTCCTCTTTAACTATGGCCACCCTGTATATAAAATAAGATTAGGCTCTATGAAGTTTTATACTACCAAATTTGTACAAGGATTACAAAGAAGAAAAATAAATTAGAGGCCCATCATGTCAGATGGACCAGGACTATAATTCCAAAATTTTTAAAAATTTTTACTTAAATTTTAAAAAATTTTGGAATTTCAATTCAAACAAATTCACAAATCAAATAAAATGTAAATTTCTTTTTTAAATCAGCATAAGTTATTTACATTAGTTATGTGTCAGTTATACTGCATTCAAGCATAGAAATCAAAATTGGTATAGAAAAATTGTTATGATTTGGAATTTATTTTTAAATTTTCTGAAATAACATTATAGTTATACTCCTGGGTTACATCTGCAATAATAATAATAATAGAAACATAAGCATATTATACTACTGCTATTAAAATTATTAAATTAGCTCAGTTCTAAAAAGTTGAGTTTTCTTATAAGTAAATGGGTGATCAAAGCTTAACTCATTCACTGCCATGACATTTATACAAGGAAGTGGAATAAAAAATGATAAAAAAAACAATATAAAAAATTCAGTCCTGATTTCATTAATCCATCTTTTGCACATCAGTTTTTTTTTTATATATAATCCTTGAAAATAGACCCCTCTGGTGGGTCCTAAAATTTTTCTAGTTGACAAAATATTTTTTAAATTATGTAAACAAACATTGTTTATATTTGAATGGCTTGATATAATTTCAAATTTTTTTTTTTTTTATCCCATCCTGCCAATTTTATAGTCTAATCTACCAAATCCATTCTGATTATGTGATTTGATAAATGATATTTTGGAAATTTTTGGAAAAAATCAAATGTTTCTTAAAATAAGCTATAAAATTCTAAACCAAAAAATATTACAGATGATAAGAAAATATTGGTTAAAACTAAAATATATCGTAATCTTTCATTTTTTGTTTTAATTTCGCCAAAATTTAATAGAAAATTGCAAAAAATGAAATGTAAACACCCTCAAGCAAATTAAAGGGGTGTATTTTCACTTTTATTGATTTACAGCAGCCACTCACTTCTTGGGAAATTGCAGCCAGGAATTTTTCCAAAGTCCCAGGAATTCTTGGGACTTTGTACATGAGTAAGTGGCATTGGGTATGGAGTTACAGTGAACCAACTCCATTTCAGTTAGAGCAGTGGTTCTCAATTTTTTTCTGTTGAGGAACACTTTTTAATATTTTAAAATTTGGCAGCACACCTAAATATTTTAAATAACAATTTAGATTTAACAATGAATTACTGTTGAGGAACACTTTTTAATATTTTAAAATTTGGCGGCACCTAAATATTTTAAACCACACCTAAATATTTTAAATAATAATTTAGATTTAACAACGAATTTTAATTAACACATTATTGTATTTATTCTTATTTATTACATTCAGATTACAGAAATACTCCATTGTATTTATTCTTATTTATTACATTCAGATTACAAATACTCTTACACGGGATCATTAAATGGCCCTTATTAAGTTATAGCACCATCTTCGGATTTTGACTTTTTTAGAGAAGCTATTATTTTTATGCCTTAATTTTTAAATTATGAATAAAGACAAAAATTTTGGCTGTCACAGAAATTCGAGGGTTAGATTTTTCTAATGATACTCTATTTATAGGAATTGATACAGTGTTGGATTGCAAAAGGGATATCCAGCCAATCACATTTCACTATACATATATATGATTCATACAATTAATTTTTAATTTTTCGCGGCACACCGTCAAAGATTTGGTGGCACACTAGTGTGCCGCGGCACAGTGGTTGAGAACCACTGAGTTAGAGGAACAGAAAATATATTATAACTGTTTTTGTACCAGATGATGCCATTTTCATATATACAGTCGATCCCCGATTTACGTTACTAATTGATCTGGAAAAACGTCACGTAAATCAGGAATCACGTAAGTCAGAAATCAATTTTCCATAGGAATCAATGGTAGAAAGGGTTAATCGGTTTTCACCTGAAAGGAAAACAATAGACTGCTACATGATCTTAAAATACATGTACAGTATTTTATTTGAATTATACTATAAAAATTACTTTGCAATATGTTATTTATAAGAGGGTTAACAGCATGCAAAAAAAGTGATTTATACTATAGAATCATGAATTTAAATTACAGTAAGTACAAGCTGTAGAAATTTTTCAAACTTTTTTAAAGTAGGAATACAACGAAGATTGACTAGATTTCTTCTTCATTTCGTCACGTATAATTTTATAGCAAGTTAAGGAACGTTGAATGCTCGATTTATAATTTCAACTTTCGTGCTAAAGGTTAGCACTTTACGTTTTTTTAATTCTCATGATGAACAACTATCACTGCTGCTTATTTTTTGATAATTCATTATAAATGATAAATGAACAAAATACGATGACTACGTGTGATTCCGAAAATCAAATGAAATTCTATACAACGTTTAGTGTGTAATCTTTAACACCACCGACACTTGGGGGCACACTCATCGGATATGCTGTCTAATTTAAAAACTATGTACTGTATTGTATACTATAATAAATTCAATAAAACTTTAAATCTTCATTTACTTAAATTATCAGTATTATGTAAGAAATTTTATCAAATACTGTAAATCTATATGACAACCACCGTAAGATATTGTATTAATCTCTCTAGTGGGGATAAGCAAAACTATCGCAACTTTTTGCAGTTTTATGGAAATTGTTTGATGCAACTGGAAAAAATTTGATTTTTTAATCTTCACAAATACAGTAGTCTCAATTTCATATTAAATTGAATAAAACACAGTATTTGAATTATATCTAGCTAACGAATATTGTAAGCGAAAAAAATATTTGGCATGCATGTACTGTATACTGTACATAGAGTATATCCATCAAGAACCATAGTTTTACTTTTGTGAAATCGCCAGATATTTTGCATTAATGAAAAATACTTTGAAATAGAAAATAACAGCATGCAATTTGCAAGTGATATAAGCCAGTTATTACCAGTGATGAGATGAATCAGAAAATGGAAGAAAAGGTTTACTGAATCAGGCCTGAACCTGGATTACATCATAAATTGGAAATAAGCAATTCAGAAATTGAATTTAGATTCTCAAAATTAGCGACTGTTACGATGTAGTTATTCGATTGGCACAATTACAAAAAAAAAATTTTCGGGTTTGACTAACGTAACTCTGAAATTTCGATAACGTAAGTCGGAAAAGGGTCAGTATTGGTCAGTAATGTAAGTGCGGGATTCATGTAAGTTGAAATCACATAAGTCAGGGATCGACTGTATTAGGATTATTTTGTATAAATAAAAAACTTTATAAAAATATTGAAAAAAAATTGTGTAAATGAAGTAAGAACAAGTAAATAAATATGAAATATTAATAAAAATGACAATATTTCAATGAATTCGTATAATTTGTTTTAGTAATTATGTGATGTAGCTTTAATCAACAAATGTTATGTAACTTGTGGTTTTTTATCAATAATTTCTGAAAATTTCAGCTGAATCTCTTCATTCATGGCTCATTTTGTTCAGGAGATTATTGCTATCTAAAAATATCGACTATTTTGTTGGATGGCTAAAATTGCATATAAAAAAAAAAATCATGTTTTTGCTGCATATATAATGAAAAGTTGTGGATGAAATAAAATTAAAAAAAAAAACACTTATATCTAATATAAGTATTACCAGATTAAACATTATGAACTAAAGATGTATCAGATAAAGTTAATATCCTCTCATTAAAATCATATTCTACATCACTTACTTATAGGTAATTTATCTAAAGCTATTTATATAACAAACTAAATATTACCTTCAGGAATAAAATCAGTTGAAGGCGAAATTTTTGAGAGCACTTTTTCAATTCCAAAAAATTTGGATAAATGAATATCGGCTTCATTGTGGTAATCAGATATATTGCATAAATAGTTCATAGAAAATTATCACATACATTATAGGAAATAAAATCCAACTTTTAAGAGAAAGTTAGCAAGATGATTCTTGCCAATATTTCCAATCCCAGAAATAGATGGTAAATGTATGTCAGTTTCATCAGATTCTAAAATACTATATTTGGAAATAATATATAAAAATTTACTCATTATAAAATCAGGAATATATCCTATTTTTAGAAGGCAAGACTCACTATGCAAAGAAACATTAGCCTTATTCCTAAAGATGGAAGTTTCAAGTAAACAGACACATTCTCATCAGATATGCATTGTTCTAATGCAGAACATATATAAATATTTATCAGAATTTATTTTTGACAAATTTACTAGATAGTGAATGTTTTTTTTGTATCAGGTATATAATCTTGATCTAGATCTAAATCATCATAATCTGAAAATTTTCTGAACCTGAATCTTTGAAAATTTCATTCAAAAGATCTGCGACTTCTCTTTCATTTAAATCAGCAATTGTTTTAAACAAATTTGTGTACAAAAAGAGCACAAGAGAACAAAAATTTGGACTATCTAAGGAACAAAGCACAAATGAATATAAAGGAATCCACTTTCATTTGAAAATTTAATAGTTTTGTAAATAAGTTAATAAATATCATTCTAATTACAATCATATGGCAGAAACAACTTGAAAGTAAAATAAACTATGACTAGATAAACTATGACTAGATAACTTGATAGTAAAATAAACTATCACAGATGTTTCTCTTCATTTTTCATTCCTATTCATTTTGTAATAATTGAAAAATAGAATTTTTCTGAAAGGATATACATACTGTCTTAGTCTTCCCACAGAATTGGCAATATCTATAGGCCATATAGGTGGGAAGTGCAATGTATTAAATTATTTGCATAGGCATTATATTTGTGAAGTCTTACGACTCTCTTAAGTGTGCATCACTGGATAGCTATCCTTAAAATAATTATTTAATTGCAGCAAAGCCACATCAAAGATGCAGTATATTTCAAGATCAAATAAAAAGAACTGTATGATATTGCTAAATTCTTCTTTATTCAGATTTTCCTCTGTCTTGTTTTAATTTTTATTAGTGTATATCAGACTTTATTTGAACATTTCAAGATAAACTAGTATTCACTAATTTTTAACTTTAAAGAAATAAATTCAAAACTTAAAAAATTAGCAGAAGGTAACTGGATAAAAATGAAACAACATTGTACATTCATATATGTACAAAATTATCAAAATAATTTTTATAATTAACAATTAAAATTTTAAATTTTCAGTTTTTTGTTTCACAAATTAAATCATAATTAGTTAAACCAAAATACAGTATAACGTCTTTATAATGAATTCACAGAAATCTCAAATTTTAGTTTGCTATGCATGGATTTATTATAGAGGGACTTATCAGAAAAACTACTAGATATATTTAACAAATTTGTGAAGGTACAATATGATTATAAATTTTGATGTTCTACAGTTGATTTTAATTTAACAACAAATAAAATCAAGTCACATTAATTTGAAAGATTTTAATTTAGGAATCTTGTTATTTTTATTTATTATTTTTGAACAGTAGGCTTATATTTTTTTTAACAACTGATAATGTAATTATATTATCAATTTTATGGAGATTGTCAAAAATAGTTTCATTCCGAGAAATGCCAGAATTTTCAAAATAGTGTTTTCAATCTACTGTAACAGAGCAGGTCTAAAGTCCCTGACGGCCCCAGGCAACTATCAACTTGGCAGCCCCATAATATAAGCTTGTTTTGCTTTAATTAAAAAAATTAAATATTTATTAATTATTAATTAAATATTAAAGCAAGAAAAAGTGACTTTTCTTGCTTTAATATTTGTGAAATTGTTTATAAGTTCTGAATAATCCAATGACTCAACAACTTTATTTTCGATTCATATGAATGCTAAGCTATTCAAGCATTCTTGTGTCATATGTGATTGTAAATAGTTTTTTATTAGTTTCAACTTGAATGTATGGATGGGTCCATACCAAGATCATCTTCAAAGATGTATGAACGGATCCGACGATATTAATTGATGCTGTAGATAAAAAGCAGCGATTGATTATCTACTGCATTATTTTTAATTTTTTATTGCAGCTGCATTTCTGTAGAAAAGCTTATTCATTTTTCCCTTTAATTCCCATGTAATTTTCGGTTGTGGGCTTTTTACAGCTTTGTGTGGCAGCCTCAACTAACTAGCAGCCCTGAGTGACCACCCAGCTCACCCACCCCTAAGGCTGGTCCTGACTGTAAGATTCAGCTAATGTTGACTTTTTCTCTTTAGCACTCTCTTCAACTTCTTTCTCAGATATGCCTCCATCTTCTTCTTGGCCTACATTTACACTTGTAATTTTGTGCACAATATCTTCATCAGTAAGCAACATTTCTGTTAATGCATTATCATCACATAGAATATAATCTTCATCTGTGATATTATCAGTTTAAATAAGTATTTTTTGGGTTTCTTGGTCCATGAGCAAATCTGTAAGAGACTGGTTACTATCTTCTGCTGCAGAATTATTGTCATTATCATGTAAAATATCATTTTCCAGAAATGAGAATCCAGACATTCTAAGACAGTTTTGTACAGTAGTGGCTCTATCATAAATGCACCAAAAATTGTTTGCATAGCACCTCAGAGATCAACTGGTTTGTAAGTCACTTGTTGGTTATGGATGTTCTAAGCATGTGAGAAACAAGGCATTTCTTGTAAGAACATTTAACCCCTTGACATTTGTCATCTATAGACATCAAGATGGCAAAACAGAAAATGATAAAAAAAACAATAAAATATATTCAATCCTGATTTTATTAATCCAGCTTTTGCATATTGTTTTTTGTGTTTAATAGTTGAAAATACATCCTTTTGATGGTGGGTCCTAATTTTTTCAATTCACAAAACATTTTTTTAAATTATGTGTAAACAAACATTGTTTATATTTGAACAGCTTGATAGAATTTGGATTTTTTTTTATCTCATCCTGCCAATTTTATAGTCTAATCTACCAAGCCATTTCATACATGTACAAAACAAATTTTGCCTATGGTCTATCATCATCATTTTATTGCACACATTACCTTTTCATTTAGATATATTTTATTTGCCAATTAATTGCCATTTGATTTTGAATTTCAGTACTGCTAAGTGTCAAGTGATCTTGGAATTTAAATCTAATAAGGCAATAAACTTACTCATCATTGTAGTTTTGTTTATTAGTTAAAAATTTTAACTTTTTCATCAGATACTGTTTTAAAGTTGTGTAATTCACAAAAATCTTCATTCTCTTAAATAATTGACAAAGATAAAGGGCCTATACAATTTTCTGGAAGTTGATATTTCAATTTTATTTATTAAAATTCATTAATTATAGATTTCATTATGGTAACATTCATTATATTAAAATTCATTAATTATAGATTTCATTATGGTATGATTTAAAAAAAAACTAATAGAAACAAAACAATTTATTTATTTAAATCATTACATTGGTTACAATTAGCATCTTCCAATAGAACAAAAATGTACCATTATTGTTCATATTTATATATGAATAAAAAATATAATGTTAGAAATTTATGCAGTGGAATAATGTGCAATCATTGTTTTATGAATTATCATTGAAAAATGTAGTAAATATATTACAGATACTCATAATGATAATATAAGCCAAGTGCATAATTTGAAACTGGATCCTCTAGTCAATGCAGAAGTGAATTTTGTCTTAAAATCAATTGTACAATACTAAATTTGATATATTTAATACAATCAGTGAATAATTGATCATTGATCAAATAGTTTTTCCCAAAAGCAAAAATTTTTCTTTGCAAAATGAAAAAGTAGTAAATATTTATGCTCTTTGTTAAATCGAAAATTCGTAAACTGACTGAGGATCTGCAAACCAAGGGATATGTGTATGATCATAGCAAATAATGTATGATCTGCAGATGAGAGTAAATTGGTCACTACCTGGAATATTCTGGAGAAAGAATCTATAGAACATAAAGCATAGTGGTGGAAAGATCAAGGAAGGATAAACTTTTGAAAATCCATTGTTGTTAGGACTTCATTAGGAAGGAGGCTCTGTTTCAAAGAGCTTCTCATTGAATTCCTCAGAGGAGGAAATAACTTTGTTATAGTTTCCTAGCTTATTTGAACATCATGGTGCAAGCTTCTTTTCAAAGTTATGGAATGTTGATCTGTATTTTTCAACAATCTGCTTAATTCCAAGTAATTGGTTGAGTCTTCACTTAACTGAATAATCTAGAGCAGGCCAGATTGTGGACTTTTTGGAAGGCAAGAAAATAATTGGAAATGTTTGTTTTTCATGAGTCTATCTAACAGATCATTCATTGGGTCTTTCTGCAGAGGTATAGAGTTAGTTTCATGAAGAAAAGTTCCTAGAAGCAATAATAAGTTTGTTTTCAATCAAAACAATTTTCTTGGACTTGACCTCTCTTGTTAATATAATATTATTACTTACTACTGCAACTGATACTTGAACTGGAGTGCATATATCATTTTTTATTTTATAGTTGTTATTGTTATTTCAGAATTATATTTATTATATTTGTTTTATTATATTTATTATATTTTGTTTTCATATTATAAATGTGTGCAATGGCAGATATTAGGTGTTTGTTTAGTTTTCTTATATTTTTATAATATCAATTCTCAAACTTTTATAATTGTGCACTTGATAGTAAAGAAAAATCGCAGTTACCCCCTTTTACCAGAAAAGAGTAATAGCATGCACCCCATACAATAGATATGTATTAAGACAAGCAAAAAAGTGCACACTTGAAAATTTTTTGTATCTGTAGAAATGAATGTACCACATTTTGGAGACCACTAATTTATAATAATGTGTCTATAGGAAATTAAGATGTGTCTTATAATGGATCTCCAGGATAAATTGTGTTGTAAGATTAGGGATCATTGTTATTGTTTGATAAGTAAGTTTATAAAGCCAAGCCAGTTTGAAAATTTTGAAAAACTTAAGACATAAGTAAAAAAATCTATGTCAATTTCACATTCATTTATAATAATAATTTTGTTATAAATTGAGTTATATAAACTTATTTATTGAATAATTTTTAATATGAATGTTGATATAATAATAATTATTCTTTATTATCTAAGATCATTATTGTTAAATAAAAAAATTAAAATGATTTTATGTTTAATAAGTATAGTAATATTCTTTTTGAATATATTAATAATTCAAGATATATAAATTAAAAAAATTTTTCATAAATTAATGAGTAAATTAATAAATTAATAATAATTTATTATTAATTTATGTAATAATTTACATAAATTAATGAGTTTATATAAATTATTTCATAAATATAATTGTTAAATTTATTGCAATAATTATTACATTTTATACATCTTCAATTAATAATAGATCTATGTGTTTAATATTTAAAATGAAGTTTATTTTTGAAATCAGAATAATAACTATAATTTTTTAATATAAAAATGATTATTAAATTGTTTTAATGAAATAATATAAGATTTTATTAGTTTTACTTTAATAAGTGGATTATTTTAAAATATATTTAAAACTTTTTATATAGCTTATGTGAATATTATAAATACTTTTAACTATATCTATTTCTGATTGAGTAGAATCATTTTAATATTTTTTTTCATATTTTAGAAATTAAATCTCTTTATAAATCTTATTCGTTACAGAACTGTGAACATTAATAATTATATAGATTATAAAATTAATTAAAACATACAGGACAAATATTCACATTAAATTTATTCATTTCTTTTGAAGAAATTTCTATTTTCTTAACAAGCATATTGCTTCACTCACCTTTGCAGAATTATATCGGCAAGCCTTTCCCAGCACTGAATCTCTGGACCACATGGTCACAATGAAAGCTGGGGCATCACCTTCTTTTCCACCTTCTCGTCATGAAAGAGAGCCACATACTGGCATAGATCTCACATTTCCCCCTCCAGCTCTTGTTCCTCTCTCTAGGAATTCTTCTTCTTCTTCCTACCAAAGTCAGCTGCACTATTCACCTCGCCTTCCTCCCCATCATCTTCGATGGCCTTCTGGAGTTGCACATTCCTCTTTATATGCTACAGGACGAAGGAGACCTGGTATCCCTGAGAAATCTCTCCCCTTTTCACATTATGAATTGAAAAAGTCAAGTAGTCTCACATCCAGCGGAATGCGAATGCCTTCCACACCCTCTGCTCCTAGTCTCAGCCACCCCAGTCCCGCTCCTGGATCAAGGGGAACTGATGACTTGGAGGCATCTGACAGTATTACAGATGATGATGATACCCTTTCTTCAGGCCTCAGTGGTGAATAAAATTCTTTTTCTTTAGAAATTTGTTTGGCATCTTGTGATATATTTGTATTTCCCTCCCTCTTTTTTTTTTTAATTCTCGGTTTCCTGCTGTTTATTTCGTTGGATTTGAAATAATTTATTGAGATAATTCCATAGTTAAATCAGCAATAAATTTTTTAAGGAATATTAAAGAATTTTAATTAATTTGGAACTTTTTAGGAATTGTGAAAAAGCAAATTTGTTTATGTATATGCATAGATATACATACATATATTTGTTATGTATAAACTTGTTTAGTGTGTTTGTTTGTAATATATAATAATTAATAAATATTTTGTATAAAAATATTATTATTATGTAAAAAAATTAGTAAAATGTTATTAATTGATATAAAATGAAATATGATTTGATATGGAATATCTCAATAAAATGATATTTTAAAATATATTAATTGTGCAGGATTCCAAATTTTAAGATTAAAATATTTATCAGAATTTAAAAATAAATACAAACTATTATAACTAAATTCTTACTGTCGTATCTTAGATGACTAAAACCAAAAAATTTATTCAATAAAAACTGGTTAGCCAAACTTTAATGTAGGTGGTATCGCACCTTTCTTACACGTCTCTCAATTGATCCTTCCAATTTAGTGATTTTAAAAAATGTAAAAATATATTTCTAACTTTGAAAGGTAAATTCAAAAAATGTCTTAGGCATAGTACGACACTTATAAAAGTTTGAATTGCATTATTGCCACGATTTATATTAGAAAATGGAATTAATCAAATTGGCTTCTGAAATAAATTAATTACAATTCAATGGCCAAAATAATTTTTGTCATTTAGTGGTGTTAAGCCTAACTATTAAGAAAATTTATTTATATAAATAGTTAATAGTCAATCAAGTGTATTGACACTGAAATTTAAAAAAATTCAAAAAGTGGAGTTAATCAATTTAGCTTGTGAATGGCTCAATTACTAAATATAAAATGATCTTTGACATTTGGTATTTTGTTCAGAATAATCTGTATTGCTGGCAAATGATAAGTGCTGACAAACTTTCTTCTCTGAGATAGAGCAAAATTTGTGTATTTTAGTGTTGTCTTTTAATTTGAAATTAATTTCATTTACATAAATTTTTCATTTTGATTTTTTGATGGTTTTATGCTAAATTTATTAGAGATAACATAATATTATACAAGCAAACATAAATAGTAAACTTAAAATAAAATGTAAGTGTAATACAATGAATTATAAGCCTTTTTTATTTGTTTTGTGTATTTACACATTTTATTCTTAACAAAATATTATAAAATTTTAATAATATGAAATGCAGGATCTCCTCTAGTTACAAATATAATTTATATGCAAGTTTTGTTTGTAAATTGGGCTGTTTATAACTCAGATATTGCTGTTATTTTGGTTCCAAAACTACTAAAATAACTTTTATATACTGTATTTTGTAATATATTTCACTACTGAATTAATTAAAAGTTTTTATTTCACAGAACTGAATAAAAACTTCTGAACATAAAGCAAGGATTTTTTTGGGTATAATAGCTGCCAACTTGAAATACTGCCATAATATGTTAACTAATTGTGTAATTTTACATGATATTAATTGCTAGAGCATTCTGCTATCAAACTATTTAAAATTATTGAAGAGTTTTTGAAATTTTTGAAATTTCATGAAATTTGAAAAAGAAATTTCACATTTGTAAGTATGAATGTTTGTAACTAGAATGTTCATAACTGAGATAATTGCCTGTAATTCTGAATACAGATGATATGTATTTGTTACTTGTAACAAAACAACAATCAAAACAACTGAATCTTACTGAATTAAAACAAGAAAATCTGAAATATATTTGTCAAATAAACTTAACAGTTTGTATATGAACAAAAATATAAATGCATATACGGATTAAAAACAGCTCACTTAGCAAGTTCTATATAAATTTATTGCAGTATAACATTATTGTATAATAAATAAGCTGTTTGCATCATTTATAATTGATTTACTAATTTCAAGTTAAAATCATAGAAAGAGAATAAATATTAAAGAATAATTTGAAATAATGTATCCAAAGAATAATTGCATTTTATAAAAATTTTTACTATTTAAACAAAAATCTTATGTTTGAGAATTGGAAAATAAAAAAATTGATAAATATATGTAAAATATGCATAGTATAATTTGAACTATAAAAAATTTTTATTTTTATTGGCCTGCTTAAAATGTGAGATCTTTCAGTTTTTTATTATCATTATCTTTATGTTTGACATTAAATTAATTCAGAAATTTGAAAAGCATTATAATCAATATTATATTACAAAAGTATTACACAAGCAATATCATATTATGAATTTAAATTCAAAATAGATATAAATATTTAAATAAAAACATTCTTGGTATTATATGGATTTTATATTTGTGACTTCATTAATTCATAATTCATTTTCTTAGTGATGTTGATCATAAATTACTATTAGCTACATATCATTGAAGAAATATTTGCTTATAAATTGATTTATTTTACTTAAAATTTGATGTGTTACAGAATTTAGCAAATAAAATATTTTCAGAAAGTGTAATAATATGATATAAGCATGTAACACTGACACAATAAATATAGATATTTTTACTTTACATGGGATGCAAGTTATAATAATTTTTATATCTTATATATTTAAAAGTGAAAAAATATAATTTTAGGGCATGATGATATCATTCCCTAAAATTTCATTCTACAAAATTCAGATGGATATAAAATATATTAATCAAAACATAAATAGAAATTATTAGTAACAATATTGTCAACATGCTTTTCTCTTTAATTAAAATATGTTTAAACTATAAGCAATGTTATAGAATATAAATTAATGGAAATGGCAATTTTTTTATATGATATAAATATATTTACTTGAGAAGTCTCCATAATTGTGTCAATCAATAAATCCTCAATTTTGATTGTGTGCCATTCCAATTTTAGTTTTCTTAATTAAAGTAACATAAATAGTTTATATGTTTTGTTGGTTCATCATAAGATTTTCTTTTCCTGGAACTCATCTTTATTTGTCATTGAAAATTTTCAAAAGTAAATATAAATTTTATTTCAAAAATTTAATGGAGTAGAACCACTGTTTTAACAGACGAATAGAGGGGAATAATCTTCATTAATGGCAAAAACCTGTTAAAGTGTTTTAAAAATATCGTATAGTATATTAAAATTAAAAAATATATTTTCCTATGCATGAAATGCAATTATCTAAATAAAAATTTGTAGTTTATATATTGTACTTTCCATTTTTTGTTGATAGAATTTTTTTGGCTGTGATTGATAATGGTAATCAAAAACAAATTTCAAATTTTGTTGAGGATCAAATAAAAATTTAGTTGGAATATTTTGCCTATTAGATTCAAAATCCATTAAATTTGGAGCCATTAAACAGAATCTGTTTACTGTATTTTGGCATTAGCACTTATATTTTATTATTCTGCTAGATTCAAAATCAAGAATTTTTTCCTACTCAAAATTAATTCTTTTCCACATTAATAATGTTTCACAAAACTTAAATATGCTAAAAAAAAGTCTTATGACAAGAGAAATTACTAGATCTGCACATCCAATTTTGTTGGATTTTTTCATGTAATATAAAATCTGATTGGTAATTATATAATAAACCAAATTGATATCAATATTTTAAGGTCCTATAAACTAGTTCAGAATTTGTTTTATTTTAATTATATAATGAGGAACTCTACTACAAGTAAGTTTAAGACCTGGTTCTGATAAAAGACAACAGCAAGCCTTTTTTTTAGTTCAAAAAATAAGCTTGTTTTTGTCTATTTTGAGACATCTCTCAGTAGTTCCTCCTGAAAATTGCCACTTGGCATGGTATTAGCATCCTCATTTGCTTTTAATGATGACAAGTTCCCTATTTCTAAGTACAGTAGATCCTCTGCTTGTGCAGTTTCCAAGTTCCATGATTTCACAGATATGTGGGTACTTAAACTGTTTTATTCCTATTGAATTTCCATAAAATGCAAATAAAAAATTCATTAAAGAATTTACTTTTTGCAAAATATTATATTTAAATATGATTTTTAAATGAAAATCACTTATCAAATTTTCTTATGCTAAAAATGTTTTTAAATTTCATTTAAGTATTCAGTTTATTAATATATATATATAATGTATATGATATTTTTATGTACATATTATGAGTACATATAAAATATACATATATATATATATATGTGTATATATGTATATATCATAATATATGTATATTTTAAGCATTTTTTTGACTTGTCCAAAAAAGATGAATTAATGCATAAGTTGGGAACCTGTTGCATTTATAGAAGTGAGAAAGATCATAATTAATTTTTTGTTCATTATTAAGTTATCATATTTTGATTATCTTTCAAATATTCAAAATGTGAAAATTTATTAATCTTATTAATTCTAGAATTAATTTTAGCAAACTATTGCCAAATTTTAAGTCTAGAGTTTCTATGACTAAATAATTTGTCTGATGGGATAATCCATCAAACAAACAAAATATTCAAATAATTGATATTATCTTCACTTTGTGTATCATTAAAAATATCAAATTTTGTAAGGCTTATTATAAACTTATTTTTTAATATTATAAATGATTACAATTATTTTAAGTGAATGATTATTCATAATAATCAGTTTGTCTCTTCAAGCAAATTTGAATATTTTCTGTCATACTCTTTTTGAAGTTAATTAAAATAATGTAAGTATGGATCTTTTTTCAGTTTATTTCAACAATTATCACATTTGAGATAGTCAATTCCATTTTTATTTTCATCTTTCAGTAGTCTATAGAATGGTTTAACCATTTAAAAAAATAAAAAAAGATATTTCCTATATATTATAGAAATAAAAAAGATATTGTTTTTATTTATTATGGAAATTTATTTAAATAAATAGTAACTTATTACTAACTAAGGCATTTGAAATTGCATAGCAATCGAATGTTTAATTTTAATTACTTGTATTCAAAAGTTTATTCTATTCTATATTTGACTGAAGATGACTGCAAAGCTGGAAGTGCTTTTGAATTAAAGTTTTGTCAAAGACTTTTGTCTGATCTTTTTATATATAGAAATATGATCACTTAGACAAAACACAAGACTTATGGCATTTAAACATAACATGAATAGAAAGCTTGATGGAAAGTAGAATTACAGATAGGCCTCAATTAGCGCGAATTTGATTAGCGCGACTTAAAAAATTGATACCGTTATTCGGTTAGCGCGAGAAAAAATTCGATTAGTTCGAGTTGTAAACACAGATCAGTCTTACTAACAAAGCTCCTTTTATGATGTCAATTAACAAATTACCGTTAATTTTCGGTTAGTAAAACCGGACGAGGAGCAGTCCAAGAACGGTCACACGATTTTGAAGGGGTGAAACATCAGAAAGATGGGCTTTTTGCCGTTAACTGTTTAACATTACTGTACTATTATTTAGCTTTGCTATCGTATACATACAGTAGAGTACAGAATTTTCTCTTTTAAAAAGTATCGAAATGGATAAAAGGAAGAACACTTTTGATGATAAAACAGGAAACGAAAAAAAGAGAAGTGATTACGCTACAGCAAAAAATGGATGTGATTGAGCGACATAAAAGCATTCTTTGTTAAATTTTTTTAAATAAGGATATCTTTACAAATTTATTTGCCTATTATATTGCTGTGCTACCGATATTATTTATTTTCTTTTGTTTATTATCTGATTTCTTTATTTAAAATAAAACTTGTGAAAAAAATTTGTTTTTGTTATCTTTTGGTGTCGTATTCTGCTAATAAACAAATAGAAAACTTGTTAAAAATTTCTCATTGGTTCATTAACTTCGCTTATTAATGCTATCTGGAACTAATTTACTGATTCAATAAAGTTGCAATGCTTAATTGCAAATCGGCCTATTCACTCAATTCTCGACCCAGAATTGGCGGCCAGGCGGCGTTCAACTTCCGCTTTCGATTCGCTATTTTAGTTTTGATTTGGCGGTTGGTTTGATGATGATATGAGACGCAATTCCTGGTAAGTTATTAATTTAGATGATGAACAATGATGTAAAATATGAAAATAAATATTTACAATAAACTTAACACTAACTGTTTAAGAGTTATTCATTGTGAAGTTAGCTAATAGCCAGAATCTCACAAAGCAAGAACCAATTACCATATTTTCCATAGAGTTAATACTTCGATTAGCGCGAATTCGATTAGCGCGAGAAATTCGTGGAACCAATTATTCGCGCTAATCGAGGCCTACCTGTATTAGCATCAAGATTCTTTGTTATATTGAGTTTCTGTAATAGTTTATTAAGAAGGCTAAGATTACAATTGTGTCATGTTTCTCTACAATCTGATTTTATTAAAAAGTGTTTGTTTAGCAGAAAATATCAAAGAAACTTAAAAAGACTTTGTCATTTTCAAATCTCAACAAAAATATTTACAAAATTTAAACTACACTATAAAAAATCAGAACAAAACACACTACTGAAATTTTGGTGTAACTGGCAGGAATGGAAAGCCTATCAAGTATACAAGATTGCCAGAAGCACAAATCTGATGTCTGAAATTAGTGGAAAATAATCAACGTGTATTTTAAATGATCAGTACTGTTAGAAAACTCACAAATTGTCAATTAGAAGTATTGGGGATTAATAGTCTATCATCAAAGCACAAAACAGCAGTATTTTAAAAAATAAACACTTTAATAGGTGAAGTATTTTCGGATAAATCCAACTTCAGTGCCTTATAAAACCATAAAATACATTGTGAATTCTAAAATAAAATTCAATATATTGTTGTTTGATAGAATTTAAAATAAATATTTACAAATTTAATATATAAAAATGATGATGCATTATATTAAAATAAAATAAAATATAATAATAGTAAATGTATAAAAATTATATTATTCATTAAAAACTCTAGAATAACAGGTTGTAAAAATTTTTTCATATTGTGGTTAAATTCTGTTTACAGCATATAGCCAAACATTAGAAAACATGTAGATTTTTTTCTATAGATAAATTAGTTAAAAATTTTAGCTTAATTATTAATTCATAGATAGTACCACTTTTAAATATTCTAATTATGAGGTGGCACTAAAATTAGTTTAAATTATTTCAAATAATTAAAAATTTCCATTAAAAATGTATCAAGGGATAAAATTTGGCAAGCATTAGGTTCATTTAAACTAAACATCTTGCATGTTCTGATTACTATACTGACACCTATTAACAACTGCAAAAAACATATGAACTTTCCAGACAACTCAATACAAATAAAATTGGAAGAAAGAAATAACAATCATATTACCCTGTGGAATGCCCATCAGTTTTTTCTAATTAAGCCTTGTTAATATGCAAAAAAATGTAAATTGCGATATCTTGCTTAATTTTTATTGAATTTTTTTGAAATTTTCATAGTTTATTACATTTTTATTGTGATTCTAATGATGTAACAAATTCTTTTGAATTTTATTTCTTTCACAATTTTTCGTTCATTATATGAGATCGGAGAAAACACGATTTTTATATACGAAATCTTAGCCATCCAATGAAATATTTGGTATTTTTCTGATAGTGGCAAATCTTCTGAATAAAATAAAGTATGAATGAAGAAAATTGAATAATATTTTAAAAAATTATTGATAAAAACAAAGTATTATGCAAATTTTAATTAATTTATTTAGTTAATTAATTAGTCAAAAATTGACAAAAATTTATTAAAATATTGTCTTTTTTTAATAAAATATGTTTATTGATATGGTTTTTTGCTTCATTTCAATAATTTTTATTTTAATCTTTTATAAATTTTTGAATTTATAAAAAAAGCATAACATATATGAAAATCATCCACAATCCTATATAAACAGCTATAACATTTTCTACTTTACTCTAATTGGCCTTGAGATAGTTTGTTGACACTCTACACCCAATACCACAAGCAGCGCAGTAAAGTAGGCTTGGCTGCAATTTCCCGCGAAACGACTGGCCATCATAAAACAATAAAAGTGCTATGTTCGTTTTTATTGCCTGGGGTTGTTTACATTACGATTTTCTCATATTTTACAAAATTATCTGGAAAAGTAAAGCACTAAATAACCAAATAAGTAAAAATATTCTATATTTTGTTTTTATATTGGCAAAAATTTTTTTAATTTTATCAATTTTACAGTTCATCATAGTAAAATTCCATGTTTTGCTTAAAATTTCAAAAATAAATTTATCTCACCCCAAAATCAAAATAAGATTACTAAAATATAGAATTGAAAGCAGAATCGATAAGATTCGATGAAAAATAATCCAAAATCTATGAATGCAATCCATTCACATTTTCTATTTTTAGAATGGATTTAAAAAAGAAATTTTGGCAATCGGAAAATTTAGGACCCATCATCAGAAGTACCTATTTTCACCCATTAAACACAGAAAAACTACTCCGCGATAGCTACACTGTATAATTCAGGATTGAATTTTATTTATATTGCTTTTTATTGTTTTTTGTTCCGCCATCTTATCATGGCAAAGGCAGTCAATGGGCTAAATAGTGTGTGTGTGTTTATGTTTATAGTATTATTGAAATAATTCTTTTATTAAATACCATTAATATTCTGTTATGCTTATTGCTTTTTTCATAGATTTTTAATAAATTCATAAATCACATACATATAACTATAGAAAAAAACCACTTGCTTTAAACTAATACAATAGTCCAAACAGCACTTCAGAAGTGCTGTTTGGACTATTATATCACATACATAATTACATAAAAATCATATTGCAAATTCCCAAGCACAAACTCTCAGAAAACATTCAGAAAAAATTAAAAACACTATGTTTCTGACTATTGTGTTTGTTGAATTGAGTTTCTTATGTTTGCATATATTGAAATAATTCTATGTTCCCAAACTATAACAATAATAGCATAATTCTTTAAACTTTACAGGAATGTATGATCATCTTAACTGAAATAAAATATGCTTTCAGCTGCAAAGTTTTTGATTTTTTGTGATATGATTTTTTATAGAAATACATCTTTATCAAATCAACTTTTTAAATTTTGCTAAAAATTTATATTCTGATGAGTACAGGTAGGCCTTGATTAGTGCAACTTATATGATACCATTTTAACTTAGTACGAGCAAATATTCGATTAATGCAAGTTGTAAGCATGTAAGAAGTTAACTTTGACCTGTCCTATTTTTATTTTGTTATGCACTCTATTATTTAGTGTTATTGTCTTATAATCTAACATATTATATTTTAGTTTAAAAGTTAACTTACTTCCCACGTTCTCCGTCTCCGTCGTTAGCAGTCACGTGATACAGAATCGGAACCGTCCTCCGGAAGAGCTGTCCCGGGTAATTACATCATCCTCTAATTTAACTAAATTTACCACTGATCCAATATGTGAATATAAGAATGATCCATATCGATGTTTTGTTTGATATAGAAATGAATTGTAAAGAAAATGACATGAATGAATTACTCTATAAGCTAATAACTTTACACTTGTTACGTATAAGTATGTAAATGAAGTAGCACAGGACTGTAAGTCACCTGGTATAAAATCCAATGAAAAGTAGCATAGGACTGTAAGTCACCTGGTATAAAATCCAATGAAAAATGGCAACCGATGAGATGTAGTCTTGACGTAAAATTGGCGAAAGTGACAGTTGAGTTTCTTGTAAAGATTGACGATTGTTTGAAGTTTGTATCAGAGGTGGAGGTAGTAGACTTTAAGTAATATTTAAGGTTCTTGTTTTTGTGAATAATTGATTGTTAGTATTTGAGTTGAATTATACAAGTTTTGTTGATTAATTTATTGTTGCTTTGTTATAGTTTCAATAAAGCATTTATTAATACTTTTGTAAGTGTTTCAAGTCTAATAAATTTATATTTTTTTGTTATTTAACTTGTTTGAGAATTTATTCCAATTATTAGTATAAGTTTCTAACATCGTTTTGTTCATTCTAGTTCTAACACTTAATCGGTACTTCTAGTTGTACGTTCCGATTTCCTGTTTCATTTCATCGTTAGACGTTACATGTTGTTAGATTGTTTTGTAGTTGATTATAGTTAAGTTGGAACTTAGAAAAGACCTGAGCTCAGGCGAACTTGGAATTTGCAGAGTCGCTAGACCATTAGGCTTGGTTTAGAATTAATAGTATTGACATTCGTTTTAATCTGCGACTTTGCAAGCATAGACCAGTGTTACTAACAAAGATCCATCCCCTTTTATGATGTCAATTAACAAATTAATGTTAATTTTCGGTTAGTAAAACT
>AYEL01067835.1:0-21136 GCA_000484575.1 Olivierus martensii
AAATAATTAAAGCACGTGCCATAATAAACTGGTTTTCTAACTTAATTTTAAAACGTTTTAAAATGTTAAAATGTTATTAAATACAATGAAACAAAAATTTATTTATAATGAATCTTCAGTGTTAAACTAGTTTAAGCAAAACTTCCAGGCACTATTCAGTTCTCCTGGGTTTAATTTGTTGATAGGTTAATCAGTTGTTTTCTCTTTTTTAATATAGTAAGAGATTCTTCCCACCTTCCTATATATGGATTTTCTTGTTTCTTAATGATCTTTGCACTATCCCAATTTATATCCAGATTACTATTTAAAGCTCTTTGTGCCAGAGCAGCTTATGTTCAGTTTTAAATTTAAACAACAACAAATTGGAATAGAATTATTTTTGATGGGTAAAGCTGAAGAGGGAATACAAGAATTCCGAAAGCGCTACTTTGAATTTTATTAAAACAATTTATCTTGTAAGTATAATAATTCCTGCTATTAATACTATTATATTTTAAAGCACTGACAAGCAGCAGAGTAATTCACTTCAAACTTTTTATTTCAGAACTAACATTTTTGGCTCTCACAAGCCATCCTCAGGTTCACATAAACATTTACATACAGTTTTTAGAATTCCTTAACAGATAAATAGAAAAAGAACAAGAATACAGAATCCCGTGTTCCATAGAATTTCAATTCAAATTATATACCTCATTGTTTCTACATTCGCATAGGAATTTCCATGTTTCTAACCTTCTTAGCATTTTTTTTTTTTTGTATTGTATTCAGTAATTCAAGTAGTAAGCAGTTATTCGTTAGAAATAATTCCTGCTAATTGGCTAGTTATAATTAATTAATTAAATAGGGTTTATGTAACTTGGATATTGCGGAAGTGTGAAAATGATTCTTTAAAAAAAATTCTGAAGTAAAAAATACTGATTAGTGACTGTGATTGCACACATTTCATGTTATAGTGTTATATTGCTCTCTGACTGAAAACAAGACAGTGTTGTATAGCATGTCATCATACCAGTAATTGTGATACTTAAGATTAATAAACAATACATCAAACATAAATAAATAAAGTAATATGATGTTTTAAATGTTCAGACTTGTATCTTGCAAATACAATAAATTTTTATGCTCTATACCTCAAATAAAGAATAAAAACTAGTAAAATTTTTTATGCTAATTTGGATTTATGGAGGTTGGATATATATCTATAAAATATATATAGGGAATATCTATATATGGGATGTATTAACATATTATTAGAATGTTTTTCTTAGAAAAATGATTTTCATCTAAAAAATAAATGACATCCAATCAAAAATAATTAATTATTAAAGACAATTTTTGCTTTTATAAAAAATAATTTCATTGCCAGAGTATATTTAAAATGAAGAATTATTCTGCTCAATATAATTTAATCATTAATTTATATTGATTTATACAGTTTTGAATTTTGTAATTTCAAACTTTATTTGTGTTGGTGTAATTTCAGAGTTTAGTGTGCTGGAGTAATATTTGTCTGTAAAAACAAAAAAATTCATTTAAATAATATATTTTTTATAGATATATCATTTACAGCCCTAAACTTTCATATTTAAACTCATTCTCATTAATTTTATATAGGCATTCTGTTTATCCATGTACATTTGGTGTATGTTGAATATAAGCATTGTTGGACTTAAATGGTTTAGTTTTCAGTTTATATAGAAATTTTCAGAAAAATTAATTCTGATGATAGGATAGATATCTATTGTATTAAGAATTTATTCACAATTTTAGTTTTTCCTCCTTTCTGTTTAACCCTTTCACTTCTGGTCATTTCAATTACTGCCTGTATTATCAGGCCAGCAGTGTTCTGTAATTAAAGTTAATTGATATTCAACCTAATTGATTTTGAAATTTATAAAACTTCATCTCTCTCTTATTTTTTGTGAAAAAATCTGAAATTTTTACTGTTTATACACTTTCTATGTTCCTTTTTACCTTTATAATTTTTTTTTTATTTATCGGTATTTATTTAAAGAAGTATTCATTGCATATATTATGCCAAAATTTTTACTATTGTTTTGCTATTTTTTTAGGTATTCAGTCAAATTATTACTTCTCTCTGATACTGTGTCCTTCTTGAATAAAACAAGCCATGAATGATGTATTTCTGTCCATATTTTGATGTAAAATTGTTTATTTAATAAATTAGTAACAATATGCAAATTTTCTTAGCAAAATTATTGATGTATATTCTCTTATAAAAATTGCTTAAATTTATATTATATATCATTTTTAAATAATTGTTTGTTAAGCTATATGTTTACTCAACATTTTAATAGTTTTTTATTTTATTTTGCAATAATATTTGATGATTTCTCAAGAAATAACTTCTAAACTGTAAGAACGATTCTCCTCCCACAAAAACAGCTATAATCTTAGTTTCTTTACCTTTATTGGTTCAAAATATATTTTTTCTGCCAATAAGAGACAGTATTGAGCTTAGTAGGTGGAACAGAAATTTCCTGGAAAGAAATTGGTAAAAGTTCTTAGCTGACGTGCCATGTCCATTTA
The DNA here is from genome assembly GCA_000484575.1 of Olivierus martensii. Lineage (NCBI taxonomy): Eukaryota > Metazoa > Arthropoda > Arachnida > Scorpiones > Buthidae > Olivierus > Olivierus martensii. The sequence goes on from AYEL01067835.1 coordinate 2,551, forward strand.
AATAATAATAATAAAATGGAAAATTTTTATGAATTGCATTCGATAATAATAAGTATAACCTAAAATATGCAGTAATTACATTTCGAAATGGTTTTTTAGATTAGCACAAAATAATTTATAAAAATTGTTCCACAACTCTGCCATGTATACTCATCAACTGCCTGATGCGGTTAATTACCCACTGCCATCTAAACTCTGCAATGCTAGTGAACAGATTAATAAAAATTTGATAAATGCTATAGGTTAATTTGGCTTGGAATATTTTATACCATATTATATCATATTATATTTAGGCTAATATGGTATACACCATATTAGCCTAAATATAATAAATATAATATGGTTTCACTTTTATTTTTATAAAATTTTTGATATATTTAATAAAAATTTTATTAATAGGAAATAATTAAAATGTTCATGTCCACTGGAAGTATCTAAGAATAAATGCAATAAAATGAATGTTTTATATATGACTGCTATAGTTAGTGAAAATATATGCCCACTAATATTTTTACTTTTTCAACAATTATTATTCATCATCATCAATGATTATTATGCAATTAATAGTCATTGATGATGATGAATAATAATTGTTTTTTCAAATACTAATTTCAGTTTACTTATTATTCTTGTATAGGCATACCTCACTTTATGGTGTTTTGCTTTACAGTACTTTGGTAATATGGCACTTTTCAGTCCTGAAAATTGGAGATGTGACACCCAGAATTGAACTCAGATCCTCCAAGGTGGTAAGCAAATGCTTTACTATGAGGTGATCTGGCTCAGATTTTTAGGCCTATTGCTGTTGCACCTTAATGAATGATAGTGTAAATAAATTGTTAGGCTTTTATATATATAGCAAATGAAAAAAAGGCTTTGATTCACTTTACAGTAATGGTCTGGAATATAAGTGCAGTATTAGCGAGGTATGCTTGTATATTATGATGACAATAACTTATATTGATGATATATCAATTCAAAATAATTATAGTAGGTATTATGAATTGAAGTAAAAATCAAAAATTAGATTTTTATTTCTTTAATTCTATCAGTTCATACTTTATTTAATGTTTATTTCTAGCTTTAGAATTTAATATTTAACAGATTTTTCAAATTTCGGTTATATGTCTTAATATTAAAAGTCTTAAAGAATTATTATAAAAATTTTAATTTTATAATGAAAAGTGAAAATTCAGTTTATATCTGATCATGTAGAAATTATTTTATTAATAAGCATTAATATATATAATGCTAGCGCAATTATTTATCAATTTTCTTTTGTGATTTTGTTAAGTTTTTTTCACAATTATATAGAAAGGTAAATCAACATTTACTTATATTATTTCAAATCTATATAGAAAATTATTAGTAAATTTTATTCTTATTCTTGTGACTGATATGTGGGAAATGCATGACAGTTATACATTTTTGGTTATAAAAAAATGCAAATTTAAATGTAATTTTATGTAATCTACTGTTTCAATTATTTTTTTATTATATTGGTCCATTTTGTTATTAGTTAATTGTGAGGATTGCGAGGGCATTGTGCTGGTAAAAGATGTCGTCGAATCATCAGGATTTTAGTATTCGGCCATGTTGTTGCATTTGGCACACAGATCCATGATTCAGAGGTCTGGTATTGGAGACTGATTTGGATAAACAAATTCAACAATAACAATTATTTATTTAATAACAGAAAAATTAAAGCGAATAACTAAAATAATGAGAATATTTTTTCTAAAATTCCTATACACTTTAATAAAAATCTTGATAGGAAAATGTGAAGTTTTTTCTTAATTTCTTTTGTACAATCTTGAGATGTAAATTATATAAGGAAGAATAAATGGATAGACAATTTATAAAATTCATTATTTTATCAGGAATATTATAATGTTGTGTAATATAATTTATAATCAAAATGCAATTATTTCTATGTCTAATGCTAAAATAAAAATAAATACTATAAGAATAGCTGATAATAGTATACATAATGGAAATGAAATTTATATAAAATATGGAGTTATAATTTGATTCTAAATTTGATTGTCAATTATTTAAGATATAACAAAGAAGCAAATCTGAAACATAAATCAGATATTGCATCTAAGTATATATTAATAATTAAATCTCATTTTTCTTTCTCAATTAATCCTCTACCTAGTTAATTAAGAATCTACTGTATTATTTATCCTGAACTTTGTTGTATTAAAATATGTTTGCACCATTATGAATCTTCTGAACTGATTTTTAAAAAAATGGCATTATTAGTAAATGTATATCTCAGCATTAATGTGAATACAGTGGTGCCTCGCAATTCAATGTCCTGCAATTCGTCAGTCTCACAATTCGACATTTGAGTTTTGCGAGTTTGCACATGCGCGTGCATGGAATTGTGTGATGTCATTTGTTATTTATCAGTTCTTTTTGGGCTACTTTGGTTTTTGCTTGTGTTGTTTCTGTTAATTTTCAATTCTACATCTTTCAGAAAGTAAAAAACTTGTAATTATTATTATTTATTTGAGTGAAATATAAAGATGGGTTCAAAAAGAACTGACCAGAGGATAATTCCGAAAAGAAGAACACTCAATTGAGCAAAGAGACGAAGAAAAAAATGTGTAGATAAATGTTTTTGCAGAAAGGTAGAACAATTAAACTGTAACTCGAATATGACGTTCCTAGGACAATTGTGGCAACTTTTTGCAACAGAGAGAGAAGATTATGGGTGCTAGGGTGTCTGCTGGAATCAACATCCAAGGGCTAATAAATTGTGTTGTGTATAAAATAGTGTTTTTTGTAATTTAGTGTGTTATACAATAATAAAACACATGTAATATTCTATATAAAATAGTGTATTTTGTAATTTAGTGTGTTATATAATAATAAAACACACATAATAATGTATTTTGAAACTTCCAAGGGCTAATAAATTGTGTGTTGTTTATAAAATAGTTGTATTTTGTAATTTAGTGTGTTATACAATAATAAAACATGTATAATAAAGTAAATAATATAGTGTATCTCTCTCACCTCACCTGTTAGGGGAGTGGAAAAAGACGCGATAACGAATTAATTTATTTTCCATAGTCTTATATTGGAAATGTTGTCCCGCTATTCGACAGTTTCTCAATTCGACATTACTTTAGCGACAGATTAGTGACAAATTGCAAGGTACCACTGTATATATATATATTTTTTTAATTTGGCCTATCTTTAATGATTTTCTTGACATTTTCTTTCTTCACATTTTTAAATGATTTTTTTCATGAAAGGAATATATAGAAAAGTAGGAACATATTTGAGAGAGCAAGTAATAATAATAATAATGAAATAGAAAGAAATACAAACAATGAACAAACAAGCAGAATATGTGGTTCTACTAGTGACAATGGCCGACACGAAAACATCTGAAAAAGCTGTTAAAGAGCAAAACAAAAAGATAGCATATAAAAGAGGACCAACAATATTTGGAAGGTTAAAAAATGATAAAGACAAATACAACCAAGGTCTAAAGAGTGAATTCTATCAGATCCTGCTAATAAACAATTGTAACAATGAACAATTCTATATAGGGGTGACTGGAAGAAATTTAAATGATAGATAGCCAAGCCTAAGAATGATGTCAAGAAAGGTAAACTGACAATGGTACTAGCAAGATTAGCTTATGAAGAAGAAATAAAAATAAAATTGGAGGAAGCTAAAGTCATAAAGACATGCAATACAAAATTGGAAAGTCTCACATATGAAACAGTTGAGATATTGAGACAAATGAAGCAGGGCAACATTATTAATGAACAACTGGCGAAAAGTGTGTCGAAAGCATGGCACCTAGCAGTAAAAGAAGATTTTTGAGCTTTAAAGTGCTAAATAAAGTTTAAGAACTACAAAAAATGAAAACATTGACAATAGACATTCTACCAATTTTAGTAACCATAGTAACACATAGAGCATGATCTGCAAATTATTTTTAGTTTAAATTTATAAAAAAGTTTTTTCTTTTTTATTTATTTTTATTTAAAGAATAAAAATTCTTTTACTATTATTGTTCATAATTTTATAATTTGAAATGCTTGTTCTAGAATAGATAAATGTTCTTTGTAAAATATGTTTATTAATTTAATAGATTTTTACTAAGGAGGGTACAGAAGTACCAAAAATGTTATACTAGAATAAATTATGTTTTTGTTTTTAGTGAAAACAAACTATTGCTGCTCAATTAAGTGCTAGTTTATAAAATACTAATCAGTAAAGATAGACAAGAGCAGAAGGAAAGATCTCAAAGTAAAATTTAAGATCATATCCGCAGCATTTACTTTGTACATCTGATGACAAGTTTGTACAGGTAATCCTTGTATAACATGGTAATTAGATTCATATAAAATCTTGTGTATTGTGAAACTGTGTTATATGGGATCAAGAACCACTAAAAAATGATGTTACATTCCAAAGACTATCAAAGTTATACCATTTTATTTTTATAATTAGCAGAAACTTAATTTTTATTCAAAATAATAATAGCTGGACAAATATTTTACAAATTAATACATAAAATCAGTGTGCATTATCTGATATTTAGTTTTTCGTCTTCGTTGCTGCTAAGCATAAACAAATAAAAAGATCTCAAAGTAAAATTTAAGATCATATCCGCAGCATTTACTTTGTACATCTGATGACAAGTTTGTACAGGTAATCCTTGTATAACATGGTAATTAGATTCATATAAAATCTTGTGTATTGTGAAACTGTGTTATATGGGATCAAGAACCACTAAAAAATGATGTTACATTCCAAAGACTATCAAAGTTATACCATTTTATTTTTATAATTAGCAGAAACTTAATTTTTATTCAAAATAATAATAGCTGGACAAATATTTTACAAATTAATACATAAAATCAGTGTGCATTATCTGATATTTAGTTTTTCGTCTTCGTTGCTGCTAAGCATAAACAAATAAAAACATTTTCTCAGTTGCAGAATATCTTTGCCTCTGAACTTTCTTCTATTCTAATCTAGATAATCTCATATACCTTCTATTCTCTCTTAAAAATCAATACTTTCGGTTTGTTTGCTTTTGCATAATAAATCATTATAAATTTGGTGTGGTGAAATTTTTTGAATATTACTTTTATAATTTGTACTCCTTTTATTTAAAGGTTCATAAAATATAGGAATTTTATAATAATCTATATACACTATATAAGTGGAACACAGTTATAATGAAATGATTGGGATCCATTTTTTTTTGTTATAACCATCATTTCGTTATAACTGAAGTGAAGAGATTTAAAAAAAAAAAAAAAAAAGGGAGTTTTCCCAAAGTTAGTTCTATGAGATTATAATAGTATTCTTCGAAACCAATTGCTATTTTATAGATTTTTTTTCAAAAATATAATTAAAAAATATATAGTATACAGTAATTTATTTTAATTACTGTTTATTTTTCGAACTATGTACCTGTAATTACTGTAATCTATTGATTGGTTGGCAAATAGCAGCTTTTACTTATAGGCCTATTTCTCTTCTAAAGTATACCAGTTTGAAGATAAAAAACATTCTAACCAACCTGAATTCACAGAAAATTATAATCCCATCTATTCAGCAAAGATGTTTGCCTTTTCCATTAAAAGTGGACCAGAAATAGGCAAATTTTGTGGCCTTGCTTGCTTGAACCATATTAGAAGTGCAGCCTCTAACTTTTCAAAATTTCTCGTTCTCATACATTTCTGCTCCAGTTTAAATTTGCTAATTTCATAATCTTTTATAATATTATCTTTATTTTTTATCATCATCGATACAGTAGAATTCGCAATGCTGAAACCTTTTTAAATTTCAGTTTTTGAACAGTTTTCTTTCTGAACAGCTTGATGAAGCTCAACTTTAGTTTTAAGATCTAGGGAAGTTCTCTTATTTGCATTTATTTCCATTTTTTAACCTTTTTTGATTGAAAAAGATGATTACGAAAAGAATTCCAGTTATCGTCCACCTTGTAATCAACACATTATTCTAGCTTCAATTTCGAAATATGAAACTGAAATCAAAACCAAAGTACAAAATACTACACTTGTAACACATGCAGTTAGTGTTCTCACCCCTTCTAATGAAGGTCCATTTAACACAATTTCACACAACACAATGTTTTTAGGAACCTATCTATGTGTTATAGGGAGAATATCTGTATATAAAAAACAAATGTTCTATTTTATTGAATGATTCATCAATGCTTAGCCCAAACTCCTAGACCTAGAAATATGAAATTTAGGGAGCATATTTCTTCCCACTAAGGAAGGATTTTTAGAAATTCAACTCCTAAGTGTTAAAAAGGGGTAAAATGTATTTTCAGATTCCTCAAAATTTCTTAGGATCAATGAGTTATTGACTTGGTTTTTGCTTAAAAAGGTTCTCATAAATTCTTAAAAACAAGTCAAGATTTTGCCCTAATCATGCCCTAAAGGGGCAAATCTAGATTTGGGGATGAATTATGGAACTCTTCATTTCTCCCGTCTCTCGTGAGTTATAACATTCTTTTTTTTGGCATGTAAATGTCTTTTTAAATTCTTTAGAAAGTGTTTTAGTGATTTTTTTTTTTTTTTTTTTTTTTTTTTAAAACTATTTTTCTTCATATTTTTAATATTTAATTTATTTATTTATTTTTTTTTTTTTTTTTTTTTTTTTTAATTTTACCTCTACAGAAGTAAAAAGGAGGTATTTTTTATTCAATAGAGGACATTTCTCTAATGATATCCTAAAAGTTTTTTTTGTAGACTTATTCATATCTTTATAAAAACAAAACAGTGAAGCTAAGAAACTTAAAAAAAGAAAGAATAAAACAGATTTCAAAAAGAGAGAGAAAGAGAAAGGACAAAACATACTAAAAATTGAAAAATAATCCTTTTTTAAATTTAAATTATTAATTGCAATCAAAGGAAAGTTTATTAGAGTTAAAATGTATTTAAAGTATTGTTTATTTCCATAACTAAGCATGAGTATCAAGCTATATGAAATAAACTGTTTTGATTTTAAAAATTAGTACAAAAATTTCTCTTTAACTTAAACTGATTTAAATAAAACAAAAACAGATTGAAAGACATCGTAAAATGGCCTCTGTTTCAATGACCTAAATTTGACTTTGATACATCCATCACAGGGATTATATACATTGCTATTCATATATTTTATTTATACTGTTTACAATTATTATATAGAATAAAAAAAATTCACCCATAGCAAAACACAGGTTATTCATAATATCGTATTACTTCGAATTTAAGTCACAGTAGGATTTTAAAATTGGAAATTGGATTTTAAAATGATTTTATAATAGTTATTGAAAAATAAGAAACATTTTAATTTACTATAATAGGTACTAATATACATAATAAGCTACTTAATTTGTTGAAAATCTTCTTCAGCTATACTATCACTTTCGACATCTTCACTTTCAGAACTTGAATTCTCATCATCACTATTGCACCAGAGCACACAATCTTCAGTGCCATTTAAATCATTAGTAGTGCAATATTTAAAAAAAATTTTTGATAATTTCTTCAGGGATATCTTCCCAAAAACCCCAAACTCACTGAGCTATTGTAGAAAATGATGCTCATTTTATTTTACCAGTTGGTGTCAAAGAATGATCTTCTTGATTTAATCATGCTTCATAAAAGACACATCAAGTGGTGGAGTTGACTAGTCATTCCTGCTGGTATTATTACCAGGTCACAGTTTTTTGTTTTTACTTTAAGTTTAATGTCATCAGTTAAATTTCCCCAGAATGCATACATTACTAGCTTGCTTTGATTTTTTAAAATTGCACCAGATCTCTTCTCCCAAACATGTTCTAATCAATCTTTCATCAATTATGTTGTCATTCATTCATTCCTTTCTGTTCGAATTATAACATCCTTAGGAAAATTTTCTTTGGGTACAGTTTTTTTTTGTTTAAAATAATAAAAGGTGGCAATATGACTATATATGTAGAAATCAGCACTAATTCTAAAATGGAAAAACAATATTTATTACAGAAATACTTTCAACTTCAGAAAGTCATCATCAGCTTTTTTAAAAACAATTAAAAAAAAAGGTGACAATTTGTTTCCATCAGCGGTTATAAACAGCATTATAATAATTTGTGATTTTTCTTAAAATTAAAATATGGCAGATACAAGCGATTCTACAAGTTGCTATCAAACAGCAACCAGATTAAATCAGAAAAGTATGAACTGGGAATCATTGAATAAACCGTTATCAATGGTCATAATACTATGCGCATTCGTAGAGTGTAAAACAAAAACTTGATTGTTGGGGAGTAGGAGATCAGCAGAAATAAGATGTTAAAATATTCGATTTGAATTTAAGCCGCACCCAAATTTTGTCTTAAAAATTTGAATAAAATGACTTAAATTCAAAATAATACAGTAAGTATAGTTGATGATGCTATATAAGATGTCATAAATGACATTATGGGGGATTCTGCAAGTGCATAGCAAAATGAAATAAGGAGACAGGATTCTTCTCAAGATTGGTGAAGATCCATCCATAGTTATTCATGGAGAAATGAAGCAGCTGAGGAACAAGAATCACAGTCGATTGCATTTTGTATAGGTTTACATGTAACTATGAATTAATTTTATCTTATTAATCGTAAAGTTGAATATTAATATAAAATTAATTCTTTGTTACATTTGAACTCATAGATTCCCCGGACAATGCTGGGCACAGGTTTGCAAGTTCTTTTTATATAACAGCTAACAAGTCAGGATTTACAAAAAAGAAACATTGGAAAATTACATCAAACATAATAACAGTATTTTCCCCACATAACAGTTTAAAAATACTATATTATGTTGAATTTATTATAATTCTCTAATTGTGTTAGAACAAAACCTTGTATAAATATTTTTTTATACAGAGGTTGCTTGTACAGGTGTCCCTCAGTTTATGAATTTTCAGTTTAACAAACTACACAAATATATACCAATTTTCCATTTTCTGAAACTGTTTCATCATCAATTAATTATCTACTGTAATTTAACTATGAACAACTGAGTTCTGCTGCTTCTACTAACACAAGAAATCACAACAAGCACTTGAAATAGGATAAATACACTAATTTTTACGAAATCACAACAAGCACTTGAAGCAGGATAAAAAACTAATTTATTATTGTATAATATGCACTACATATACTAATAATACAATCGCTTACCGGAAACACTTTCGGCCTATTATGGCCCTCCTCAGCCGGTAATCTCAAGCAAGTGACTGACCAGTTTCAGATGTAGGCTCTTAAGAAGACTCGACACACACTGTAGCACATTTGAAGCTAAAATGAAGGAACTGAAATTTAATAATTTGGTACCTATTTTAATAAATCATTAAAATGGGTACCTAATAATTATTTTTTACCTATTATTTATTTACCGACGAATTACATATTTTATTTTAGAATTTATTATTACTTTTCGTTTAATTGGGACAGCCGCTTAATTGGGACAAAATGGCTTGGCTCGACGTGTCCCAATTAAGCGGAACACTGTATTTGTCATGCGATGCACTTTATTACCATCATTTAATTAATATTTGAAACATTTTCGGTTTATTATTTTTATTTTAAAGTATTTATACCTTTGTAACTCAGTAAGTATGCCTCCGAGAACCTATTTGTGGCAACATTTTGTTAAAAATAAAAGTAATTCTGCAACTTGCATATATTATTCAAAAGAACTGAAAACTAGTGGTAGTACCCCTAATTTAAGATGTCATTTTGAAAGCAAACATCCATAACTTCTTGGAGTTCAGAAAGACTTGCAGAAGGAAGAAAAATGCTATAAAGACACTAACATAAATGCTACAGGTTGTGGCGATGATGATCACCTCTCCCAGGAAAATAAAGAAAAATATCTGTGAGGTTTAGGAGCATTGAGGAGTTCAAATCAGGTGATTCAGCAGAAAATAAGATAATTAAGCATTTATATTTATGGTGTGTAAAGGCAATAAGCCATTAAGTATTTGGATGGTGAAGGTTTTCAATATTTCGTAAAGACAATAGCATCTTCGTATTCCTTCTCGACCAGCGATTAAAAGACTAATTTCTGATAAATATAGTAATATGGTATCCATAGACAAACAACAGCTGAAACAGAAATTTTGTTTATTGACAACTGATTTATAGAAGAGGAGTTGCATTAGCTTGACTGTCCACTTTATAGATGAGGAAAGTAAATTATACAATGTATCATTGGATGGTTTTATATTAGAAGAACGGTATACTAGCGAGTATGTAGCTAAGAAACTAAAGCAGTTGATAGAAACAGAAATTTTTGTTTATTGACAACTGATTTATAGATAGACATTCAGAAGAGGAGTTGCATTAGCTTGACTGTCCACTTTATAGATGAGAAAAGTAAATTATACAATGTATCATTGGATGATTTTATATTAGAAGAACGGTATACTAGCGAGTATGTAGCTAAGAAACTAAAGCAGTTGATAAAATACTGGGAAATAGATAAAGAATATGTCACTGCAGCTGTTACTGACAATGTACAAAAAAAACATCGATGTTTCTTTGTATGGATTGTTTTGATTGACCTTACGATGGTTTTATCGATGTTAAACATCGATGTTTTCCTATCGATGTTCAACACTACTCCCTATCTAACAAGATATAAAATGGCCGAATTAACGGAATCTAGTCGCTCAAAGAAACTCGTGCTCTATAACCTTACGATTAGGATGTGTGTCCATCTGAGAGAAAGATTCTCGAAAGAGAAATTTGCAATTATTCTCAGGGGTATGTCCAGTTGCAAATTTCTCTTTCGCGACAGTTTTTCTCTCAGATGACAGGCAACCTTACTAAGCATGAGAGTATTAGATAAGGAAGTGGCGCCATTCTTTGGCAAAAAGAAAAAGCGGCAGAGCGAATTCATTCCTTACCACGTCGCAAAACTGCAAAATTGTAAAATATCTAAATGGATACGAAATGCAAATGAAGTTTTTTCTGAATATTTCATATATTTCAGTTTTATGGATTATATTCTTGAAATGGCGCCATCCTTTGGCAAAAAGAAAAAGCGGCAGAGCGAATTCATTCTCTACCAAGTCGCAAAACTGCAAAATTGTAAAATATCTAAGAAGTTTGAAAATGAGCAAATGAAGTTTTTTCTGAATATTTCATATATTTCAGTTTTATGGATTATATTCTTGAAAATTTCTAATTCGGTTCAAAAAAAAAAGCTTTTTGTCGAAATTAATTATAATGGCGCCTCGCAATTCGATACTAATGCGTCGCCGAAGTAACGTCGAATTGAGAAACTGTCGTATTGCGGGACAATATTTCCCATATAAGACTATGTATAATCGTGGTACATCCCAACAGGGACGGACTATATCTGAAACTGGTCAGTCACTCGCTTGAGATTACCGGCTGAGGAGGGCCATAATAGGCCGAAAGCGTTTCCAGGAAGTGATTGTATTATTAGTATATGTAGTGCATATTATATATATCTAATAATAAATTAGTTTTTTATCCTGCTTCAAGTGCTTGTTGTGATTTCTACTGTAATTTGTTTAAATCAATGCTTTTCTTGTTTATTTTCTTTACTGATTGTATAGATATATCAAATTTGCTCTGTGTACCATAGATTTTAAGAGAAAAGTTATGGTATTGAATTTGTTACTTGGAAATTTGGAATCTCTCATATGCTGATAATATGAGTAGCCATAATGTATTTATTGCATTTTTAATTTTTTTGCAACTATATAAAATTATTTAACCTCATAAACAATGATTACACATTATTCCAGATGTATAAATCTCTAATATATTTTTTATCTGTATATAAATTTAAACTGTGGTGATAAATATAACCAATGTAATTGTTTAAATAAATAAAAATTATTTTGTATTAAAATTTATTAAAATAATTACCATAATAAAATTTATAATTAATGACTTTTTAACAAGAATAAAATTAAAAACATTAATATTAACTTTGAGAAAATTGAATTTATTTTTTACTAATAATTTAGTAGAATGAAGATTTTTTTGAGAATTATATATTTAAATTTAAGGCAATGTTTCCCAAACTGAGGTGTACTCCTCTAAGGGGTGCTAGTCTATTACAAGGGGGGCTTGCAAAAATATCATTTTTTAGACAAACAAAAAATAAATTCAAATTGGTGTAAGAAAAAATAAATCAGTAAAAGGGTTATAAATACAGTGCATATATCCATGTACCCACAAACTTTCCAGTAAACGTACCACACGTACCACAACAGAACCACGCCACAAGTATCGACAATATCGGCCACAAGTTGCGACGTAGCTGTTTTAGGCTCAACTCACACGTACCACAACAGAACCACGCCACAAGTATCGACAATATCGGCCACAAGTTGCGACAGCAATTGAAGCCAACTTCAGTTAGTGGTCTGTCTGAGTTAGATTATGCATTTCTATATTAATATAATTATAATTCACGACTGTCCACAAACAGACTACCGTTTTGTAGTTGTGGCATGGTTATGCTGTGGCTTGTGTGAGTTGAGCCTTAAAGGCAAAATATCAATCTTGTTTAATGATTAAAATAGAATTGAGAGTGATAGCTTCAATGGTATCCTGATTTGAGAGAATTTGTGCTGAAAAACTATTCCACTCATTGCATTAATAAAATATTTTGTTGTATTAAACTTGAATTCTCTTTTTTGTTTTTTTGTAAGATTTATTTAATTATATAAAAGTTATTACACCATAATAAATATATATATTTTTTATGTATAGGAACTTTATTTATATAAAGTATAGTATATTGTTTTGTAATATTAAATTGTAAGTAGAAAATATTTATAAAATTAGACTGTTATGAAAATGAGGGGGCATACCAATTTTTTATGAAAAAAGAGGGCACAGACACAAAGTTTGTAAACCACTGGGTTAAGGCAATACTTGATGAAAAATTTTATAATTTTTAATTAATAACTAAAACTGCAATGATTAGCATGTTTATTAGCATATTATGCTTAAATTTTGAAGATCACTTTGTACTTCATAGTTCTAAAATTTAAAATCTAATGATAAGAAATAAGTTAAATAGGTAATAACTATCATAAACTATCACATTATAATATCTATAATTATATTTATATTAATATTTTTGGAATATTTTAACATCAGTGATAATGATCATGACTTTTTGATATTCAAGAACCAATTAAAATTTTTACATTGGAATTAATGGGAAATGATTTTCTGATTTACAGATTTTCACTTAATGAACAGTTTTTAAAAACCCAATAACTTTTGTAAACTGAGGGATGCCTGTAAAACTATTAGCATTAAAATTTTCTTTTTGTTCATTTGATATGAAATGAATCTAGTCTCCATTTGTCCACTGTCAATTTTATTTAAAATTTGGGAAGATACAGATGAAAATTTTAAATGAAACTCTGCAAAGTTTTAGCTGCAGATGAGCTATGGATGAAGCAATGAGTGCTTGTTGTATTGATCATTCAAGTATTGCATATTCAATCATGAACAACTGGATTAGTTTAATGTGTTGCTGTGATATAATTAATACAATTCAACTGGTAGAATAGTTGTGTTGTAATTCGGTTAGTCTGATGATGATATAACATTTCATTAAACAATGAAATTTGAAGTAACAAATGAAATCAATGCATGAATTTAGCTTGCTTCAAATTTTTATGTTGAATGCTAATTTTTATGAATTTTTTAGTTAAAATTTTTATGCTAAATGCCAAATCATGTTGATAAAACCTCAACATTGTATATTTTTTATAGTTTGGATTTAAAATTGACTAAAAATTTTAATTATAATTAAACAGATTACTTTATCTGACACAAACAACTTTTTTGATTCACTGCTTGGCTAACTTATCTGGTTAGGTGTTTCATCAGAATTCCATAGTAGCTTCAATAGTCAAGTATTTATTGAAATATTTCAACTTTAAATAAGAAAAATTATACAGATAAATATGACCTCTCTTTGTATTGAAGTATGGTAGGTTCTCACTTAGTTGCCTCAGTAATATTGTTTCATTATTCCATCTCCAGAAAAACTAAAATTAATTAATTGAAAACTTCAAAATTTTAAGATAACAAAAATAAATAGTCCTTTTTCCTTACATATTCCATTATAATAGTTATAACAAACAAGAAAACTATATTTTATATAAACTAACTCAAGTACACAGTATTGTCTATGAACAGTATATTAATTAAACTATACAGCATACAGAACATTCACCAGCTGGAAATGCTTTAGCTTTCTAATTAAAGAAACAGAGATTAAATTATAAATTTACATCTTTTAGAAAATTTATATGAGGGATATGTGCTAAGTTCCTATCCTGTATGTATCCAGTAGACTTTGACGAGTGTTGGCAATTTTTGGTAGGGTCTGGAGTGCCATATCTGTTTAGTAATTAGGGAATGATTGAAAACTGGTATTAAAAAATTAATTGTGGACATAAAGCCTGTGAATTTTAAGCTATGTCTTCTAAAGAAAATAATTTTCTTTAGAAGATTGCAAAAAGTGATATATAACTGTTGTGTAATATTATACAATAATATCTTGCTTCTATTTCATTATTGAGCAATACAATAATGTTTAGTTTAGAAAAATTATCTAATATTATCTCTTCTATTCTTCCAAAATGCACTCTATAAACATAACCCCAACTTATAACATTAGGCCTATGGAATTTTTTGTTTCAGTTAATATCATTTCAGTTAAAGTAATAATTTTCAGGAACTAACTCCAACATTAAATGAAGACCTATTTTATCACAGAAGAATAGTAATCAATTTTTTGATTGCTTTGAAGTACTGAAATAGCAAAAGAGTTTACAGGTTTTAGTTTGAATTATTCTAATCACATCAAAGTTTTTATTAAAATATTTTTAAACTTTTTCAATTTATTTTGCTATACTTTGGTTATTATAAAGTTTACTTGATAAAATAAATTTATGGATATCTACAGTTTTGGATATCTATTTATATTTACAGTTATGGATATCTTTTTTTGTAATTTTTTATCATTTTATTCTCTGCAAAAATATGTTAGTTTCTTCATATATTTTATACAGTATTTAACTATTAATATATAATGATAAATGTTATTGAGCATTCATTATTAACAACACATTTTAGTTGATGTCTTTTTGAAGAGAGAAATATTTGGATAAATAGGGTGACCATAAAATAGCATCAGGTGTTCAGAGCTCTCTAGCATATCATGTATTGGGTGAAATGTAACAAAATTTGATAGACATACACAATAGAACATGCAGTTTCGATTTTGAAAGAAAAAATATTTAGTACCAAAAGTCACCAACTGGGGATTGTGGTGCTGCAAAAGTGTAGAATGTGTGATTAAGGAATGTGTAATTGCCAAATGAGACAGGATACATCAAGTTTCTAAACAATACTTGCCAATATTTATTGTTAATTACACATGAAGTTCAATATGACCACCATTCAGATATTCCTAGAACTGCATGCAGCGCATGACATCTTACACGGCAACATGCAATATTTCAGCATAGAAGATGCTGTGCGCCACATGCAGTTCTTGGAACATCTGAATGGTGGTCATATTGAACTTTATGTGTAATTAACAATAAATGCTGGCATGTATTGTTTAGAAACTTGATGTGTTCTGCCACATTTGACGATTACACATTCCTTAATCACACATTCTACACTTTTGTAGTGCCACAATCTCCCTTGTTGGCAACTTTTGGTACTAAATTTTTTCTTTTGAAATTGAAACCACATGTTTCGCTGTATACATCCATCAAATTTTGTTACATATCGGCCAATACATGATACACTAGAAAGCTCTGAACACCTCACGTTATTTAATGGCCACCCTGTATATACATATACATTCTGATATATATGTGATATACAGTATCACATATATATGTACATAGTATCATTCTACATATGTAGTAATTTCAGCTGAATTGCATAAATTGATAATAAATTTTCAATATTTCAAAGATCAAAGAAATCTGTTTGTTCAATTGAAATTAAAAAATAAAAAAAATTTGGAATCCTGTATCAATTTTTCTCTTCTTTTCCATTACTATAACTTTCTATATGATTATTCTTGTTTATATTTCAATGTTAAATGATATATTAATTTCTGAACTCTTCTAATATATTCTGTCAGAACTTCTATAAATAATATCAGGTTGAAATATTTATAACAATTTTTTTTTATTGATGTTGAATATCACTTCATAATTAAATATTAAAAATAAAAAAAATTTTTCCCTCATTCTTCTTTATACCATGCATATACTATTTAGTTATGTCAGTTTTATAATTTTATTTAATCTTTGTGTTTAAACACTGTTAGCATTGATAATACTGTATCTCTAAAAGGCTACGGGGCTTACCCACCTCCACCAGAACCAGCACCTCCAGATATGCCATCATCTCATTTGAAGAAAGGACCCTTATTGCCTGGTCATCATGTTTCTCATACAAGTTTGGATGAGGGTACTTTCAGTCATCTTCTACTTTTATTGTAACATTTCATAAATCTATTAAGATGACTGAACTTTCCTTATGCCTTTTTGCACAAATTGACCTGTTGAAATTAATTATGAAAAAAGTTAATTTTAAATGTTTTTAATTTTAAAAATTTTTGAGAAAATTATAAATAAATGTGAGAGGTGTGGATTTCACATTCAGTTTGTCTTTGTTGCATGCATTCAGTTCTACTTGTTTGTTTTTTTCCCAGATTTGCATTTAGTTTGTTAACTTGCATTCTTTTAAACCTATAATATTTTCCAGTTAATTTTCATTCTTCTTTGCATAATATTAAATCCCTTCTTTTATGGCATGTTTATGATATATTTTTAAAGTATATGCTGCATGCTTAGAATGTGATTGCAATCTACACCTCTCCCAGCATAAGATTCCTTGGAATTTCAGTCATCCATACAACAGGGAAGCTACATAGCAAATGGGTTGCATTGACTGATCTTTTTCTTCACCATTCTGCTTTCTCCTTCTGATTTCACCTCTCCTCAGTGTTGCCTCTGTACCTTCTGACTGGGATCTCAGGGTATTCAATAGAAAGTGAGTAAAAATATCTCGAAATTCGGTATAATTTAATATATGTTTATTTCTTTTAAAAATTAGAATTTATTTATTAAATATTCATCAAAAATCTTTTTAATAAATACTTTAAACATTTTCAAATGTTGAATAATTAAATTTAAAAGAAACACAAAGTGAATGGGGTTTAGTTTTATAATAAATATTTTTGTTTAATTAAACTTTATGGAGAATTTAAAGTTATTTAATTCAAAATAAGAAATTTAAGTCACTAATTCAAATCATATTTCTTGCATGCAGCAGAGGACAGAGGATCTCAAGAATCCCTAGAAAGTAGGGAGTCAGGTGATTGTCTGATATCTCAATTAAGTCAGCCAAATCCATACATACATACTAAATATAAATTTTAAACCTCTAATTCAAAATACTTTATCTTTTGAAATCACTTGCTTCTAGATTAGTGCCTGGCTGATTAAAAGCAAGCTTGCTCCCTGCTAGCATAGTTAAATATAACAATATTGACTTTTAGTAATTCCATATATACTTATCTTGTTAGAAAGTTTTATTGTTTAAGTAGATTTATAATTTAAGTTAAATATACTGCTGAAATTTGAAAAATAAGTTTGATATTTATGTTTTAAAAATTTACATTAAATTATCTTAACCAATTATATTTTGTTTAGAAAAAATTGATGATAATTGTTATTAATTTTTTAATATTTTTAATAAAATGATTCAAATTTTGCATTATATATACAGTAGACTACCAATTATCTTGAGTTGGATTATCTAAGTTGTGGATTAACTACTGTTAATCTGTAACTCAGAAGTAATGTTTAATTATCAATGTTTTAGCTTACATTCAATTTCTGAAAGATTTTTAAATGCCCAGATTTGTTTCATTATTATATCTTTAGGTAATTGACAATCAAAATAAAATGAAAGTAAAGTTAAATATTGCAATAATTTCTTACTGCAAATAAACAAATTTCTTGTTTCCTTTAATAAAATAGAACATATAGAATATTTGAATATATATACCGTATATTATGCAATTTATTTATTCTTTAATATTAAAATGCATATTGTCTGTAATTTCAATTTTTTTTTTTTTATATTTTGTGAATTATCCAGGGAAATTAATTTCTCAATTACTCCAGTTTTAATAAAATAGAACATATAGAATATTTGAATATATATATCGTATATTATGCAATTTATTTATTCTTTAATATTAAAATGCATATTGTATGTAATTTCAATTTTTTTTTTTTTTATATTTTGTGAATTATCCAGGGAAATTAATTTCTCAATTACTCCAGTTAATTAGGAGTCTACTGTATTTATTAAAATCAAATGTTTTTAATTAAGGTTTCAAATTTCACTTTGTTAATTAATTTAAAATTAAAACAAAAATTCTATTTTGGTGGTGATATTTTTGTTGTTAATTTAGATTTTATTGATTTTGATTTATTTTACTAATTTAATCTA
>AYEL01067836.1:0-21560 GCA_000484575.1 Olivierus martensii
GATAGTTACTGGTGAATGGTGAGCAGGCACTATCGGATAAAAATGAAGCGCTACTTGGAGAGTGGCGACTCAAACTAAATGTAATTCTGGTTGCATATGTAGTGGGCTACGTCTCCCGGCCGCGATAATTCGAATTTGAGCGCAATAATTCAAATTTTGGTATCAAATTATAAACCGCGATAAATCGAGAATCGCAATAATCGAAACCGCGATAATCGAGGTATTCCTGTATAATTTGATAAAAAATGTTTGTTTTGCCTAATTTATTTATTTATTAATATCTACCTATACTATAAAATAACCAAAGTGTTCTGTAAAAATTTCAGGATTTATGAAGTGTTCCATCATATTCCATCAAAAAAGTTTGGGAAATGCTGATCTAAATAATCCTCAACTTACATCACTCTTACTTCAAACAGCAATATCATTGATAAATTCTATAATTGATTGATGAAATTGACATAGGGTTTGAGTCTCTATCAATAGTCTTATACAGAAAAAGAATGCTTTTGTATCTCGTTCTTGTATTTTTGTGTTCATTAAGTTTATTATGATAAAGTGGATTATAATAATAACTATTTATAATAGATAATCCATAAATTGTAGGCATTTCTGACTTACCACAGCAGGATTCAGATCAAACACAATCATAGGACTACCTTTATTAATGTGTCATAAAGATGTAATGTTAAAAATAGTTATATTAAAGAACAAGTATATAAATCAGCCAGATGGCGACATAGTAAAGCACTCTCTTACCATCTTGGAGGATCTGGATTCAATTTGGAATCCCACACTTTCAGTTTTGCAGAAATTTATTCAACCAGATCCAACTCATTAACTAAAATTAATCTTTTAAACATATAAAATATGTATATATGATAAATGATGAAATTAGAAGAAAAATGCTAATATTTCTGCATTATAGCTTAATTATTTTTTTTATTTTTCTTATAAGTTATGGCATTTATATGTAAGTATGGCTCTACATAAGTTAGGGATAGTCTGTATTGTTCTAATATTTGGTAGTTGCAAGTTGGCTTATACACGAGTTTCAAATTTTTATAAATTTTCACACACCGAAGTCAGGAAGGATGTTGGTCATACACAAATTTATACAGTATATATACATGTCAAACATTGATTTTCCATACATAGATGATCCAACACCTCTTTTATTCTGCACAAAATTCAGATTACAAAATCATGCAATTATTCAACTAATTGATGCAATTGCAGAACAAACTCAATCCATAATGAAAACATTAAGTAATTTTATCTTAATTGGTATATAACAAGCAAGCTAACACTTTACTAAACATTATAAATTAATTTAAAAATAACTAAAATTAATGATTTAATTAAATTTTGCCAGTATGGCTCCATCTCTTGAGTAATAACTAAACTAGAAATTTTAATATTTATCTGAAAATGAAATTTGTTCTGGCTTCGATTTAAACAGGGACCTTCAAAATAATGCCCCTAACATCCTACCCATTGGACTACTGATATATCAGACAAATTTCCTTTTTCAATAGTTTATATAACAAAATTTAGACAGACATAAACATCAGCTGACAAGTTATTATTTCTAAATTAATTTGTAATGCTAGCATCATTTGGTTATTAATCCTCAGTAAAGTTTCCTTGCTTGTTATATATTATCTGAGCAGTCTATAATTTGGCCAGCTTTGCCATAGAGTACTTATGTCTGTTGAGTTAGCTTAGTTAGGAATGTAACTTGTCAGCCTGTCTGATGTATGGGCTTATCTAAATTTTAGATAAGGTATTAAAATTTTTAGTTTAGTTATTAAACAATAGATTGAACCACATTGATAAAATTTAGTTTAATCATTAATTTAAATAATTTAAATTAATTTGTAATGCTAGAATTTTTTGTTGTTATTTGGTTATTGCTTGTCTTAATTGGTTATAAACTTACAAAATAAATAAAATATTATATTAAATATTGATAATTTATCTTAGATGTGATATTTGAAAACTTTATAAATATCCCAGATTCATACTAATTTAAAAAACAGCACTACACGCAGTATAGTTACAACTTTTCTTTATTAAACTCTGCACTAACGTTTTTGGTCCGTCCGCACCCTCTTCAGGCACAACACTCCCACAACCGTTACAAAACATGTGATCTAAAACTCCATTGCCATAGCAACCCCCTTACTTTTCTTAGAACGGGCCTTTGTTTACATTACGTTTCCAATCAGCGCTACATTAAATAAACTTCACCAATAACCTCAACCTTTAACCCACAACATCAAACCATATTCATACATAAACAATAACACCTTCTCCACCCTCCAGCATTAATAACTAATGTATATACATTAATAACTTATGTATATACATACATAACCAAAAACAAAGCAACTATATACAAATTACAGCAATATACAAAAAATTACTATATACAACTGCACTTAAAGCTTAGATTCTCCCACCCTACACATCCAGAGTATTGGCAGAGACCTGTTGCATATCACAATTGAAAATTACATTCTGATAAGTAATGTTCCAGTTAATCAATGCTCTGCATACATATATATATATATAAAGAATTTTTTTTTTATTGATTTACAAATAAATTTATTCAGTTAAATAATATTTCTTATGCTTAATTACCAAATTATGCTAGATAACGAAAATATTTATTTACCTTAAAAAATCTTAAGTAAATTAATTAAAATTTCATCTACGTTTCTTTTTCTCTTGACGACTACGCCGACTTGGATGATGTGTGTGATGTCTGTGAGAAGGTTGATGAGTTGGACCTTCTGTTGAAGTATCATCATCACTAGAATCACCACCATCCTCAAAAAAATTAAATAATAAAGATTCTTGACTTAGAAAATAATTAATTTATTAATTAACACACTATAAGAATTAATGAAATTAAAATATTTATTCTATACTTTAAAAAAAAAAATAAAATTATAACATTGCAAATAAACTTTTTATATTATCTGTAAGAAGAAAATTGTAAATTGTTAACTTTAAAAAATATCATTTAGATCTAATGAATATTTTTCAAATTTAATATTAGATTTAAATTTTAAAATATTTAACATTCAATTGAATACTGAATATAAAACAAAATATTCACAATGCTATTTTTATACATGAATACTTTCTAAATAAAGTAATAAAGAATTTATTAGGTTCTTTCTCAGCAGTAATTTAATATTACTACTATTTTTTTTTTTTTGTTCCTTATAATTACTCTTCCTATATATAACTGCTATTGAAAGAAATATTGATTTCTTTAATATCAAAAATCATCTAAGACAGATAATAAATATACTTCAATCTCAATTCAACAGAATAGAACATTTTTGAAAAATACTCAAATAGAATTATGATAAATCAGGGACTAATTTATCATTGATTTAAACAGAAAAATTACATTGTATTCCTGATCCCAAAAATGTTATTTACAGAGTCTAGAAGAAAATACGAGGTCAATAAATTGACCGAAAACATTTTAAATAAATTTGTTTTTTGTGATCCTCTACCTGCTATAAAGGCTCGTATTTTCTTCTAGACTATAAACTCCAGCAGGTGTAAAATTAATTTTATTGTTATTTATTTTTAACTGAAATATCATCTACTTATGTACAAACAAAATAAAATCAAGTCAATAATTAGCATTAATTTTCATAATAAAACTTAAAAGAGCAGTTTTCTTAAAGAAAGTTTATAATAAATACAGTGATTTGCAAAAGATTAGGGACACTCCCAATTTTTGCCTTTTTTTGAAATGTATTAAATGTATTTTGATAAACTGTTGTCACAATAAAAGTACTTAAACAAGAATAGCAATCCCATATGTATTTATTTTAAATAACTTAAATTACACAAATTACTTAAAAAATATTATTTTAGAGGGTTTACAAAAGGATAGATATACTAAATGCAATGAATGAATTTTTACATTTTTAGCAATGCATAATTTCATCCCACTTCTTATTAAATGTAAATAATTCAGCACAATTTCAAAAGTGGAAAATACACTGTATTTTCTTTTGAAATTGTGCTGAATTATTTACATTTACATTTTTAGAATAAATTAATAGAAAATAGCTTTCCTTTTCATTTTAATCACATCAAAACAGTGTTTTCAGGGTATCACAAGATTTGACAAATACTGCAATTCAAGCTTGCCACATTCTCTCTGGATAGCATCTTTGAACTCATCTTGTGTTATATTGCTTATTGTTGACATAAATATTTCTTGATAATTATTTCCAAACATTTTTAATGTGGTTTAAATTTAGAGAATAACTAGGCCAATCCAAAACCTTAATTTCCTGTTGGGCAAAGAATTGTTTTATTACATGAGATATGTGAATAGAGGTATTATCTTTCTGAAAAATAAAATCCTTTTGCATTGCAGACAAGTTTTTAGAAAGCATTTTAATATACTTCCTTGAAATTTATTTTCCACCTAAAAAATGCAATTATCATTTTATTCTTAAGATTATTTCTGCTTAGACTTATTATAACTTAATATTTAAACTCAAGCACATTTCAGCAGTAATTATGCACACTACTATTTATTTAGTGAAGTGCTTTCAGTACAAGATCTTCTTCAGCACTATAAACCATAGGATTAACCTAAATAAATAGTAGTATGCATAATTATTGCTGAAATGGGCTTGAATTTAAATATTAAATATGCAATTATCACTTGTTCCATTAATCTAGAAAGCATCCCAAATTATTATAGATCCTTCACCACTTTGCCTGCTAAAATAAGCAGGAACTTTGAGAAAATGCAAGGCTGGGACAACTAATATTTTTAAGGCTCTTCAAAAAAAAAAAAAAAAAAAATAAAAAAAAAATAAAAAAAAAAAAAAAAAAAAAAATTGACAAATATACAGTGATAAGTGTACAAGAAAAGCAAAAATATTAATAGAGAAACTTCAAATTTTGACAAATGCTGAAGTTCAAACAATATAAAAAAATATTTTTCTAATATATTGAGTTATAAATTGAGATCCAGAGCAGCTGCCCCTTGTCCTCCTCTGATAGCCACTGAAAGTAAATTTCTGGTTCCTTACAAATATCATGCCAATAATATTTATACCCATTTGGACCATCTAAATTTCACTTTGTTTTATCAGATAATACAATTTTGCTCTATTTATCATCATTATAATCCATCATTTTTTCAGGCATTTTTAATTTTATCTCTATGTTTTTTAGAAAGATAAGGTGAGTTGTTCACTTTCTTATACTTAAAATTTTTTGTTCTTCTCAAATATCTTGTTATTATACAAGCTGAAATAAGTAACTTCAAGTTTTCTTTTAGCTGTTTTGCAGTTACAGAGCTTTTGGAGGCTGCTTTTGTCAAAGCTCATACTTCTCTTTGAGTCAAAAATAGAGGTGTTCCTGTTGTATAATTAGTATTATATCCATCTGGGCAGGGTTGCAGAGTCAGAGTCAGAATTTTTTTAAAAAGTGGAGTCTGAGTTGGATCATTTGCCATCTGATTCTGCAGTCCTGGGTTGCAGAGTCGGAGGTTTTTGGATGGAGTTGGAGTCGGAGTCAGATCATTTGCCATCCGACTCTGCAACCCTGCATCTAGGTCCTTTCAAAATGAAGCAATCACATTTTTGGAACAATTTAATTCTTTTTCAATTTGTTGAATGCTTAAGTTTGCTTTCTTAAAGCCTATTATTTAGCTTTTATTCTTAGTCAATTGAGAGCCTCTCCCCAACTAATTTGAAAAAAAATTTCTAAAATCACTTTTGCAGCTATTGTTAATATTGTCTGTTATTTTCTCTTATTGTAAATTGTTGATTATTTACCTTTGTGTGTCATTGAATGCAAATTATTAGGTGTCCCTAACTTTTTGATACCCTTTAAACAGATACTTGTGGAAAAAATACATAATTTTTGAAATGGTTAAAGTAATTAAATATTCAAATGAATTCTTTTATTTTTTCTACTTGGTGTGATATAGCTTTAGGAGAAAATATGAAATAGATCTTTGAAGATTCCAAAAATTGGGGGTGTCCCCAATCTTTTGCAAAGCACTGTCAGTCAGTAGATACTACAGAAATGTTATATAGACTTCCATTTGCACAGACAATGTGGTAAAACTATCATTTACTATCTGAAGGATCAAAGTCCTATACTTTCCATGTTTTAAGCCTATTTATGGTCACATGTTTATCAATGTATAAGAGGTTTCTTGTAGAGACTGTCATCAAATTTATTTGAAATTTATTATTTGTTAATGAATAAATAATAATCTTTGAATTGTATAAAACTATTTTCTTATAAGTCTTCTTTACAATGTGAAAAAATTCTTTTTTATGGTAATTTATTGATTTTCAATGAATTTTATGTAATGAGAAATCTTATCAAAATTATGTAAATAAAACAAAGTATCATATTTACTACAGTCATAAATTTTTTCTTGAAATCAAAACAAATGTGCTTCTTACTTATATTTATCAACAGTGTAATATACATAGGTACCGACTCCATGGAGGCAGTGGGAGCAATTGTCCCAGTGCATATTTGGACAAGGAATGAAAATATCATTTTTCTCCTGTGCCATTAGTAATTAAAAAAATCAATTTATATTTCTATTTTGTAGCTCACATAATGGAAATTTAAATCAGCACAATCAAAAATTTTTACATCATGATGATAAATTTTTTCATCTGATAAGTGAGATAGACAAGTATGAATTAAAAATAGTTAAGAAAAACATATTCAAGTAGTCTATGAGTTACAATGGAGTTCAGTTCAAATCCTATCATTATAAATTGAAGTGGATGGAAGTTAGGAATGTCAAAAATTTATGAATATCTCCAATATTTATTACCACAGTGTATATTATCATAATAAATTTAACAAATCACAAAAATACAAGAACCAAATATAAAAAAAGAATGATTTTTATATATCAATCCACAGCACATGGACTTATACACATGCACACTGCATTGACCAATCATAGAATTTATTGATTACATCACACTGTAAGTATGATTGGTCATAAGTTGACAACATTATAAATTAAGGACTGTTGTACTTATAATTTAATTTATACTAATGTTATAGATATTCTGGTACTTTAGAATAGTAAAAAACAAAATAGTCAAGCCCTTCTGCCTAGCACTATGGCTGTTATGTTTTTATATTTAATTAAATATAAAAAGCATAACAATTATAAAATTATTCTAATTAATGATTTGTATGTAATAATTGCTAATTATATATTGAAGGTATGTTTTATACTTACAACTGAAATTACTTAAATGGAAATTTATACTTATGATAGCTGCTCTCAATAGTTTTGCAATATTGGTGCTATTCCAGCCTAAAATGCTTCTTCAGTTAATTGTTTCATATCTATTCAAGAATATTTCATGAAATATCTGCAATGAAATCATATATTATAAAGAAATTCATTTTAAAAAGTATTTACATAAAGTATTTAACTGCATTTCAGAAAAAAATGGAAATGACTCACATTTATCAATATCTATAGCTCAAGTAATAAAAACAAATCACTCAACGATTTCTGCAACAATACAGCATTATGAGAACAGTCATATTTTGCTTCTTCATACTTTAAAAATTAAATTTCTAAACAACTAGTTTATTTAAATTTAATTCTAGAATTCAATTTAAATAAAACTAGATAAAATTTTTATTATTATAGCTGTATCTGATTTTAATACTTTTCATTGTTAAAATTTGTTAATAGTTTCATTTTGGTAGCTGGTGAACTTAACTTCTACCTGTAGTACTTCACTTGTGGAATATTATATTTTGAATTATGATGAATTTGAATTATAATCAAAATTTTTCAATGTACTCATTTTACTTTTAAAACTTCTATACTGAAACTACTAATGCTAATTTCCAATTTTGTTTAATATACAAGGTAATGATAATCTGATCTTAAGATTGTCTTTACAATATTCAGAATTTAGCTATTTTCATAACATATTGGCTATAAATACTTTGTTTTATTAAAAATTTACAGTTGGCTAATGGCTGGTTAGTAAAACAATCACTTATCACCTTGGATCTGGATTCAATTCCAAATGATTTTATAACCTTAGAACTCTGGCACAATTCTGGATTATTTTATCATCTTGGAGGATCCAGGATCAAATCTGTACGATTTTACAATCTTAAAGGATTCAATGTTCCATTGTCTATTACTACTATTAAAATTATTACCATTGCGAATTATTTTTAACTTATGATTTTTTAACCTACAATGAGATAATCAAAACATAACCCTATTGTAAGTAGAGGACTATCTGTATATATGAAGGATTCAATGTTCCATTGTCTATTACTACTACTAAAATTATTACCATTGCAAATTATTTTTAACTTATGATTTTTTGACCTACAATGAGATAATCAAAACATAACCCTATTGTAAGTAGAGGACTATCTGTATATAATTATTAAACTTTCAAAATGAAACCAAAGTTAATACTCTTGGTTATTATGCTGGACAAAGGGATTGATTTGGAAGCCACATTAAGAGATGATAATTAAGAAAATCTGTACAGCCATATAAGTTTTAAAAAACATTTTGGTAAGACTTGAGCTAAAAATCAAGGTTACATACTAAGAGATGATAATTAAGAAAATCTGTACAGCCATATAAGTTTTAAAAAACATTTTGGTAAGACTTGAGCTAAAAATCAAGGTTATTACATTGGATTTATTAATAATTATCTATGCAGGACTGAATTTGGTAAATTCAAACTATGGAATGTCTTGACATCGTAGAAATTACTACAATAATTCAATTATTACTCTTTTCAAACTTTTCTGTGAATTTCTCCTATTAACTTTTATGTTGAGAATAATGTATGAGAAGATTAACTCCATTATAAGGGAAGAAGAATCTCTTTGAAATGTAATACACATATTCAAAATGGAAAATACGAGATTCCTAATACAGGCATTCTTTGTCATTATGGCAGTTATGTTCCAGACCACAACTGTAAAGTGAATAACAGCTGTGTTTATTTACTAATTCATATAAAAGCCTAAAAACATATTTACATTATTATTATTAAATGCATAATAGTATTAAGACAAAAACCTCAGCCAGATAGCTGCATTTTAAAACATTTGCATATCATTTTAGAGGATCAAGTTTGATTCCATCGCTCCCATCTTCAGTTTTTCAAAATGGCTGTTGACCTGGCCTGCCTTTTGCCCACCCGTTTTAGAAAATCAAGTTTGATTCCATCGCTCCCATCTTCAGTTTTTCAAAATGGCTGTTGACCTGGCCCTTCTATTATTAATATGATTTTTAAATACCTATTCTAAATATTATTTTGCAGATAATTTTCATTTTGAGATATAAAATAAAAACATGGATTATTGAGAAGTGCCATAAAGCAATGTATGCCTGTATTTACAATGGGGATGCATCCAAAATTTTTTATTATAATTTGAATCTGCTATAACTTGGACATAATTTCCCATAAGCATAATATTGTGAATGGAAGTTTGGTTCTCAAATCTTTCAAAACTCAGATTATTTAATAAACTGTTAAAAATAATATAATACAGTTATGTTCAATAAACACTGCTTATTCTTTCTAAGAAGGAATATGCATATCCCATCTCTCTTACACTTAATGCAGATAAAAATAAAATAATAGATAACAAAAGTGGAATGCATAATATACAGGTATTCCCCAACTTAAATAAATAATTAGGATCAAAATTTTTATATAACTTAATTTTTCGTTTTGAAAATAATTTATCAAAAATTCTAAATCAGACTACTAGGACAAGATGGACTGTGGTAATTATACCTACACAATATTATGATGCTACATTGTTCCCAGACTAAAAGGAAACAATGCTATATGGAAAAATATTATATCAGTAATACGATGTTTAAGGCAAATAATATATAAAAAAATCAAACAACATGCACTTTTAAATATTGTGAGACATATTCAGACTTGTAACTTACATATACAATAAATTTTTATTCTCAAACAATGCCAGATATTAGCAAGAATACCTGGCATTGCTTGGGAATTTCAGGAACATAATGGTTTATTTGACAACTCTTACCTCATCATGATATCAGATACTCTGGCTAATCAGTAATAACAGGAAATAAAATTTTAAGTTTTAGATAATAGGAATCAATATATAAGTTAAGTTAGTGTGAATTAAGACATTGAATTATAGGGTATACTTTTGTTGGTGGCCACTTTTAGAGTATACCAGACTATCCAATGCCTATAATGGGATCTATTGAAAAATTGAAAGATGTTCAGAGGGACAGGCCCAGAACCTATAAATTTACAAACTTCGTGTGCAAGTTTATTATGAATCTTCAGATGTACAATTTTATCGTATAATTCATTTATTATAGAATTTGGAGTCAATTGGCTGATTATGATGATGTCCTATTATAAGGGACAGGCCCAGAACCTATAAATTTACAAACTTCATGTGCAAGTTTATTATGAATCTTCAGATGTACAATTTTATCATATAATTCATTTATTATAGAATTTGGAGTCAATTGGCTGATTATGATGATGTCCTATTATTGCAGGAATAACATCATCTACTGTTACATCATTGTGACATCACATCAGTGCAACTATGACATTGTCCCAAATTAGGTCATGACTCTGAAGGATTTAAATGAAAGCGTTTTCATTCCATCCCAAAATGCTCCACACCCTGTGCAATCTCAATCCAGGATAATCTATGTTACGCAGAGAATCAAGGGATATCTCCATATAAAGTTTGATCTGAAAGAGTCAAACAGTTTCTACTAGAAGAAAGCCTTTGCAGAACAGACAAAAAGACAAACAAAAAAAATTTGGAAAATTTTTTATGTGAAATTAGGGAATACCTGTAGTTACATTCACATATGCAAGTTTGTATTAAAATTAAGTCAAATAAGTAAGATAAATTGTTTATTCAAAAACATTTTTGGCTAGCCATGTAGCCTGCCGATAGAGAGAGATCACTTGAAAAGAATACAAAAATATTTTTATGTATATAATTATTGTCACACTTAACAACCAGTTCACAAAAATTCTTGAAAATTTAACCAATGGATAATTAATTTAACTTAGCTAACTGGTACAAATCAGCTCCAGCACACCACTGAATTAAGTATAAAAATTTTTTAATTAAATGGTAGAGTCCATTCTAGGACAAACTATGAGCTGCCTACATCATTTGATATAATTAGGTCAGTAGAATCTGGATATTAGTAAGTTGGATTGGACTCAAAAAAATTTTCCAAGGTATGAAACACATCTTCAATTTCAGATCCTCTAGGTAAAAAGTAAAAGTATTTCTATCTGATAAATCTGGCTAACAATGAAAAACTTAAAAATCAAATTTATTATTAGGAAAAATAAAATTTTAGATAGTTTTACTTAAATTGAATGCTAGAATTTGATTTGTTAGAAATTTAATATAGTATAAGGAAACAAAAATCCTGATAATATTGTATTGGATACAGAAATGTTGAATCTGATCCATTTTTATTATTTTTGTGAACTACACAAATTGATAGATATGGACCATTTCCAATATTTTTTCAGAATTATGTATTCAATTCAAGAACTATGTGCAATGCTTGACAGTAGAATCTGGAAATTAGTAAGTTG
Source organism: Olivierus martensii (assembly GCA_000484575.1). Lineage (NCBI taxonomy): Eukaryota > Metazoa > Arthropoda > Arachnida > Scorpiones > Buthidae > Olivierus > Olivierus martensii. The sequence continues at coordinate 11,679 of AYEL01067836.1, forward strand.
GATTGGACTCAAAAAAATTTTCCAAGGTATGAAACACATCTTCAATTTCAGATCCTCTAGGTAAAAAGTAAAAGTATTTCTATCTGATAAATCTGGCCAACAATGAAAAACTTAAAAATCAAATTTATTATTAGGAAAAATAAAATTTTAGATAGTTTTACTTAAATTGAATGCTAGAATTTGATTTGTTAGAAATTTAATATAGTATAAGGAAACAAAAATCCTGATAATATTGTATTGGATACAGGAATGTTGAATCTGATCCATTTTTATTATTTTTGTGAACTACACAAATTGATAGATATGGACCATTTCCAATATTTTTTCAGAATTATGTATTCAATTCAAGAACTATGTGCAATGCTTTTTCTTTTTAAAGTAAACTTTTTTATGAAATTAATTTCATTGCAGATATTTCAGAAAACCTTGCTGAATCGAAATACTAATTGTAGTCAGGACTGGTTTAAAATCTGTAGGACCTGCAACATGCAATGCTTTTTCTTTTTAAAGTAAACTTTTTTATGAAATGTAATTTCATTGCAGATATTTCAGAAAACATTGCTGAATCGAAATACTAATTGTAGTCAGGACTGGTTTAAAATCTGTAGGACCTGCAACACTACTAACAATGGAGCTCCCTCTCCAGGGATGTATATATTGCAACTCCCTCAGGGAGAGGGGGAAAATGACTAAATGATGATAACCATGGATTGAAGGAAAAATGGTAATGTTTCATAAATTTTTATCCAAATATCTGTTGTTTATAGAATAACAGATATTTGGATGATTCATCCATTAATTAATATATAGCTGATCATTCAAGCAATTTTCAGGATGACTTTGCTGAAAACATTTGCTAGTATTATCCTGAACATTATGCATCTTCCTAAGCTAAACAAAAAAAATCAATTCATAAATTTTCAGTTGAGTACACTTTTTATTAAGCTTCAGTAAGTTACATGATTCAGATAAAGCATTTACAAAACCTGACAATTGAAAACTCATCAATTATCCTTGAAATGTTCATTTCTTTCAGTAACTCAGACTTAATACTCATCAAAACGAAATAGTTTATTCTCCTTTGGCCTATATTGGTTCTTACTTCATTCTTGATTCATTTCAATTTTGAAAAATAGTGTTTACCATTACAGTTGTTAATCATCAAAGTCAGGTAAATCTTTAACATAATCTTGACATTAGGAAAATGAGAGCTGAAAGAATTATAAACTCTAAGATGATACAATCTCAACTTCATTAAGGTCTCTTTGATATTCAGAAAAAATGCCAGCTAAAGTTAGTTTTCAAAAGATCAGTGAAGGATTGGTAATAAGATTGATAATGTATTAGCCAAGAAGATTTCTTGTCTTTATTGAACCTGAACTTGCCATGGTTATTTCATATGATACAATTGAACAGATAAGTAGTGGAGAATGAATGGCTCCTAGGCATCTCAACTATTGAAAATCCAGTTGAGACTAATGCAAGCAAAAGTTCTCACTTTGGGTCCTTCCTTAAAAGATAAGAGAATTGTATTGCATTGGATTAAAACTAAGGATTTGTTCAAGATTCCTTTTACGGCAGTGCCATCCAGAGAGACATTTTTATTTAATGGAAACTGATAAAAACACAGTTGTAAATTTATAGTAGTTGTATATCTATCTTGACATCAATATACAGTATTCTGAAAATGTGTGACCCTTTCTAAAGTACTATCATTCAGGATTGCATTTTTCTAAAATTGTGGAAAGATCTTTGATGTTTCCATGATTACATTACAAAATTTACTCTCTTTTTGTTTATAAGACAGAATCTCTGATGGAGTAATTCTGCTAGAGACTATTAGATAGGCAGTTATATGATCTTATTTAACTAAACTGACTTTTGAGATTTATTAAGCAATAAAAGTTATCAAAGTCAATTCTAGATAGATATTTTTAACTATATAGTTATCATTAATTGAATATCAGCTATTGGAATATGATCAGTTTCAATTTCTTTTATAGTTTTTGGTTTTGTCTAGAATATAAATGCTTCCTGTGAAAGAAAAAAAATACTAAACTATACAAAATGAATGAATTTTGATATGATAATGTTCTTAGCTAAAACTTCTGCAGTTATTGCAGTGAAATGCTTCTCAGTTCTTTACATTATTTTAATGCATAAAGCAAAAAAGAAAGATGACTAAAATTCCTTGGATAGTTCAGAACCATTTCTTATAAAAGTGGAGGAGATAATATTAGTTGAATGGATTATTTTGGTGGCTGAAATTGGTTTATGTGTAATAAAAACTGTTAGACAGAGTAAATTTTTGATTAAAGAACTGAATCAGAAAAATTTATTTGTGAATGTTGTCCAGATAAAACTTTGCTCAATGCTTTTTCAAAGCAGCAAAATCTTTTTAATATTGGCATCAAAATGGCACAGAATCATGTCAAGTAGGCAGCAATAAAAAGAGAAATCCTAACAAAATGGTTTGAAAAAATAGTTGAGCATACTTAACTATTTCTCCAAACCATTTCAAATAAGAGTGAAATTTAGCTTCAATCTTATCTGAAATGAGATGAGATGAATTTGAAATGATTTGGAGAGATTCTGAGATATATTGGGAATAGTTTGTAAAGATAATTGAATATATTCAACTATCTTTGCAAATCATTCTCAATATATTTCAAATCCTTGATTTACTGCCAGTATATCATTGTCATATGTCTCTGATGATCTGAAATATGAATTTCAGAATTCTGTTAGCTGTAATATGTTAAGAATCCATTTACTTTATAACAACAACATTCCATGTTAGCTACTGAAAATTTTGAATTCAACTGATGATCTATTTATATCTTTTGCATTATTATTTTGAAAAAATTTTTTGACAAGATAATAATGTTGTTAGATAGTAATATATAATATTTCCTAAAACTCCAAATAACCTAAATAATAATTATATTTGTACAGATCAATAAACCATGTGTTTAAATATTTGAACATACAGGTAGGCCTCGATTAGTGCGAGTTCAAATAATGCGATTTTGATTAGTGCGACTTATAAAATTGATACCGTTTTTCAGTTAGTGCGAGCAAATATTCGATTAGTGCGAGTTGTAAGCATAGACCAGTCTTACTAACAAAGCTCCTTTTATGATGTCAATTAACAAATTACCGTTAATTTTCGGTTAGTAAAACTGGACAAGGAGCAATCCAAGAACAGTCACACGGTTTTGAAGGGGTGAAACATCAGAAAGATGGGCTTTTTGCCGTTAACTGTACTATTATTACATTATTGTACTATTATTTAGCTTTGCTATCGACTACAGTATAATATTATTTAGCTTTGCTACAGTATAGTTCAGAATTTTCTTTTTTAAAAAGTACTGTATCGAAATGGATAAAAGGAAGAACACTTCTGACGATAAAACAGGAAACAAAAAAAAGAAGAGGTTAGTGATCACACTAGAGCAAAAAATGGATGTGATTGAGCAACAGAAAAGCGGCGCTCAACTTCCACTTTCGATTCGCTATTTTGGTTTTAGATTTGGCAGTTGGTTTGATGATGGTATGAGATGCAATTCCTGGTAAGTTATTAATTTAGATGATGAACAATGATGTAAAATATGAAAATAAATATTTCTTAAACAGTTAGTGTTAAGTTTATTGAGGTTATTAATCGTGAAGTTAGTTAATGGCCGGAATCTCACAAAGCAAGAACCAATTACCATATTTTACATAGAGTTAATACTTCAAATAGTGCAAGAAATTCGTGGAACCAATTATTCGAACTAATCAAGGCCTATCTGTAGTTTTATTTCTTAAGTGTCAACTATTGGTGTCTTCATCTCAGCATGAATTTAGCAGTCCAGATTAAAACAACTTTAATATGGACATTTTAAATTTATTTTAATGAAAATATGTAATAAAAAGCAAAACTGCATAAGCATAATTTTAAAAATCCATATATTATAGTGTTTTTAGTATAAAATAAATATCTTTCTAAAAGTTGCTAATACATGTGGTTTGATTTTGAAGGTATGCTTGGATATAAAGAAGTTTTTTGTTTTGAATAGAAACACTAATATTCAATCAATGACAATATATAAAACTGACAAAATATTTTAAGTTCTTTTTTTTTCACAATTAACTTATTATTTAAAATATATTTGAATTAAAAGTGCTGTTTCTATTAAAAAACTATCACATTAGCATGTATATTATTTATTATAGCATGATTTATGATATAAATGTATATCCTGAAAGTTAACATTTTGAGTTTGACAGCACAAATACAGGAGTATATTTGCTAATATTACATAACGGATTATTTTAACTCATATAACTGATTTTATTTAATAGAAGAAACATCAGCTTTATAAAATCTCAATTCGGAAAGTTATATAAAAAATACATTATTCTTTAAATCATATCTTGTGAATATATGCTTTTTAGAATTCATACTTCATTTCATAAACGGAGTATTTAAATAAATTTCACGGAAAAAAACGCGGTCTTTCATCTATTTCAAGTGAAGTGTCAGAGATGTTGCTAATAACACTGACTATCTTTTGTTTTTACAGCAATGGAGGATTGTGAAATAAGGAATACTCGTGGGAATACCTACTCTTCCATCTTCTTTAGGTGGTATAAATACGACAGCAGCAATGCATATTAACTGAAAAATCGCCCCGAAAAACAAGCCGTATCTCAACAATTCATCAATGAAGTCGGCCATTTTGGGTTTCTCCAAACTAGTACATCTGTAATTAAAAAAAAAAAAAAAAAAAAAAAAAAAAAAAAAAAAAAAAAAAAAAAAAAAAAAAAAAAAAAGATCTGTCAAATAGAAATACTTTACTATTCTCCGAGATGAACTTCTACGTTTTGTTGCTTGTTGTAAGTAACCTAATATAAATAACTAAATGAAAACAGATATTAAAAATTAATTTAATTAAGAGAATGAAATCACAATAATCTGAAAATTTGACAATTGTCATTCATTTACATTTTTCTATATCATATACAGAAATTAATTTAATTAAATACTGTATGTGATTCTTTTCATTCATTTCATTCATTCTTTTTTTCATTTACATTTTTCTATATCATATACAGAAATTAATTTAATTAAATACTGTATGTGAGAAAAAAATTTAAATTCAATTTAAAGGCTTTATTCATTCGTAAAATTTTAATTTAATTTACTAATTAATATGGAAGAAAATTTTTTCTCATGATAGTTGTGTCTGAATTATAAATTGAACATTGAATACTTTCGTATAAGTATACATTAGGCAACAAGCAACGACTCAACTCTTTTGTTATAATGACCAGTGACGTTCGATTTAACACGGTTGCTCCGATGAATTATGAAAACGACCTTGGTTGTGACCATCGATGTGTATGTATATAATTCATATACATCGATGATTACGATTCTAATCACGACGGTAATGACTCAGCGCCAGAGTTGGGTCGTCACTCGATAAATACTGAGTGTTTTGCATCATGGATGTTTATCTATAGTTTTGCATATGTGTCATGAAATTGTCACGTGCGCAAATAACTGTACTTGTTCGATAAAACAGTTTCTGTTACAATCCTAAATCACAGACAAACATTTTAACCTGATCGTTTCCTGGTTTATTACGAATGCACCTCTTATATTGTTCCCATAGATGATTATACTCGTTAATCTAAATCATATATATGATCTAAAGTCTACACCAGGGATGGGCAAAGCCGGCTCGCGAAGGCATCTTATACGACCCGCATATAAACTAGAACACATTACAGTTTCAAGGCCCACATTCGTAAAATTCTAGTCAAAAAGAAAAAAATAAAATAATGGATACTCTGTACGGTGTACATAGACAATAGCCAGATTACTCCAAATTTTGATGATTTAACTATGAACATAGTAAATTTCATCATTCACATTAAGTTGTAAATTTAGTTTTATAAAATTAATTACGTAGGTATCTAATATTTTATAACGTTCTGATCACAGATTACTAATCTATGGTTCTGATATAATAGGTTGTTAGCAATCAATCAGTTTAATAAAATACTTATATTTTTAAAGAAAATTGTCTGAATTTATTAATTCGTAGGACGAATTATTTTCTAATGAAAAAAATAGTTTCTATGGATGCTTTTGAACTCTTTGTATACAAACTAAAAACTAAGAAAGTAATACAAGAAAAGTATATTTTTAAAATAATATTGATATAATATCGCAAAAGTGTAAATCATCCCTAGTGCATATCGCACTAGGGATATTCTATATCTGGCGGCGGCCACTTATAACGCCCATCATAGGCTAGCCAACATCCATAATGGGGTTAACGGGATGGTTAAAGGATGGGGGTTCAATGATCCGGGCCCATCCGTCGAACCCCGTCCTCCACAATCCGACTGACCCCTCCGCAGGGGTGAGCAGCCTGTGGAAGGGCTTGTTTCGCCTGCCACTTAGTACTTTTACTGAGTGGAAAGTGGCGTCATCTGTTGACAAAAAAATGATCCGGGTCCGGATTCATCCTGAAAATTTGTAGGTGTGGGACCCGGATTTGAACCAAAATCCTCCTAGGGTGATAAGCCATAGTTTTACCACGCGGCCATCCGGCCGACACACATGTTAGCGAGATTGACAAGAACGTGTACAGATAAACTGGTGCAACCATTATTCTTGTCCGTGTGATGATGAGAGGAATACGTTTGTGCAAAAATCAATCTTGCTTGAACGTGAGTAGTCATTTTAAGTCAAAGCAATTTTTATTAATTATTAATGATTATTTAATGTTATCATTAATAATTCCATTATATTAATTAATAATTACATAATTATGGCGCTGAAAGATTAAATTCGCCTTCAGTTACTTTTCAATTTTTATACTGCCCGTTTCATCTTGAAGATTGTTTATCCAGCCCGTGGTGTAAAATAATTGCCCACTCCTGCTATACGATATATTTTTATCATGGCGGCGCCCATAAATTACATTAATATGTGACCAATGATCGTTGGCTATGACAAAGGGTCAAAAATTTTCTGATGTTAATAATGACGAACTAATATTACATCTGTATGACTAAAAAAAGTTTTAATTATAGAGATACAAAATTCATTAATTTTCACAGCGTAACATCAAAAATTTACATGATTCCCTCTTCTTACATTATTTTCCACTCTCCTATCAGTGAGATGTAGTCACGTCCTTGAATATAGTCTATGAAGTTTCCTAAAAAATTTTCACATATATCATATTGTTGATAGTCATATAGTTATAGTATATAATACATATAGTTTATTTTTATTTAGAAAATTACTTTTTCCCTCGGGGGTTTAACGGGCCGGGCCTGAGCTGACCTCACCAGGAGTGTGGGCTGTCCGTGGTGGGAACTGGAATGTCCCGTCGCTTGCACGGTGGAAAGCGGCGTAAAAACTGAACGGAAAAAAAATACAGGATAAACATGGATCAGTCTGTCGGATTGATCACATGGAAATGCTTTGGTTTTCCACTCTGGAGGACACGGGTTCAATTCTCGAGTCCCACCTTGCTAAAATATTTATCATGGGATCTGGGCCCATCCTACTGATTCCTCCGCAGGAGTAGGCAGCTTGTGGAAGGGTTTGTTTCACTTCGCCACTTGGTCCTTGGACCCTTTACCTAGGTCCTACCCCTTAAAATTGTTTATAATGAGGTCTGGGCCTGGTCCGTCGATTTTTTTTTGTTAACAGATGACGCCACTTTCCATTCAGGGAGAATACTAAGTGGCGGGGCGAAACAAGCCCTTCTACAGGCTGCCCACCCCTGCGGAGGGATCAGCCGGATTGTGGAGGACGGGGATCGACGGGCCGGGCCCGGACCCCATGATAAATATTTTCAAGGGGTGGGACCCGAGACTCGAACCCGGGTCCTCCAGAGTAGAAAGCCGACGCGTTTCCACGCGGCCAATCCGGCCGACTGGTCCGTCAATTCCCATTCTCCACGATCAAACTACCCACCTCTCTCCGCAGGGTGGGCAGTATGTGAAAGGGCTTGTATCGCTCTCATTTAGTATTCTTCTAGAATGGGAAGTGGAGTCATCTATTGATAAAAAAATAGCGACAAAAATAATAATAATAAAAAATATAAACATGGAATAAAATCGACAACATGAAATGTAGTACATGCCATATTAACATGATGAATCTTGATATTTTTTCTAAGCAACATATTAAACAATACCAGAAAAGTGATTGTGACAATGGAGAATGGATTGTCAACTTTAGTATCTGGTGGGAATTAAATCCTAAAATTTAAACTTTTTGCGTGAGGTAATTAATGGACGCTCTTTTAAAGAAGTTTAATCTCAATTTAACATTTAAATTTGTGATATCTCTCTCATTTCAGGTCATTTTTCACTGGAGAATATGCAGCAGGACTAGTCTGTAATCCAGCATGCTTATTGTCTGTGTTGATGATTGCGTGATAAAGAATTGGCTTGCTACACACACAGTCATCCACATCTTCAGTTTCTTTTTAGGAGCGGTTTGGGTCAGGCCCGTTTTTTTTTTGTTAACAGATGACACCACTTTCCATTCAGGGAGAATACTAAGTGACGGGGCGAAACAAGCCCTTCCACAGGCTGCCCACCCCTGCGGAGGGGTCAGCCGGATTGTGGAGGACGGGAATCGACGGGCCGGGCCCGGACCCCATGATAAATATTTTCAAGAAGTGGGACCCGAGACTCGAACCCGGATCCTCCAGAGTGGAAAGCCGAAGCGTTTCCACGCGGCCAATCCGGCCGCCGGGTCAGGCCCGTTGAACCCAACCTCCATCTGACGGTTGACCTCAACAGAAGTGTGATGGCCCATGGTGCCATTGGAATGCTTCACCTTTTAGTCTGGAAAAAAGTGTAAAATCACAGAAAGAAGAAAGAAGTGATAAAGATTTTTTTATATGTTGCAAAACTACAAAAAATCAGTAATATTATTGTATTTTATTTAAAGCGATCTTTTCTTTGGGATTTTGAATAAAAATAATGAATTTTATAAACTAATTTCATTATAGATTTCAACGAAATAAATGGTTTGGTGGGATGTTCTACTTTTTTTATTAAGTTTAGCCTAGAAATATTTAATCATTCTTACATTTTTCATAAAAGGCATCTAAATACTACAAATAGTATACTTTAATTCTAAAAGTGTATTTTTTTGTCAACAGAAAACGCCCCTTTTCATTCAATTAGAACAAATGACGGGGCAAAACAAGCACACAGGCTGGGCAGCCCTTTCACAGGCTGCCCACCTCTGCGGAAAGGTCAGCCGGATTGCGAAAGAGGGATCGACGAGCCGAACCCGGATCCCGTGATAAACATTTTCAAAGGTGTGACACACAGATTACTAATACAGATGGGACACTTAGCTAAAAACAAGGAAATTTCAGTACCACAGCGCATCCTCAGTTAGGTGATTTATAGTTGCCGGCACGAAAGTTGGAGGAAAATGACGCATGCGTATTTGAGAAAATGTTATTCAACCAATCAGAAACTTTCAGGAAACAGAGCATTGCTTATTCCAGATACTTCCGTTAGTGAAATCGCAGACGACATAGTCTTATTATGATGACAGAATTATTAGAAATGTTTGGTAATAATTGTGATTGGAACCAATGTTTAAATTTATTTCCATCCATTTCATCATGATAATTTTTGGAGTTAGTGCCAGATCGGAATAATAATTTTGCGTTTTGTATAAAGCCACCCTCACCACCTGCATGTAACAAGATAAGACGTCGACCTTTCCCAAGAGGTAATTTTCGACCCTTAACAGATAAATTATCATGCCATTGCTTTTGCTTAGAATGATTCTCGTTTACCCAGGTCTCATCTAAATATACAAAATTACTTAACTTT
>AYEL01067837.1:0-13180 GCA_000484575.1 Olivierus martensii
TTTAAAAATACATTTAACTTCTTAAAATCGAAAATAAATCGAGAAGGTAGTATTCACAATAACGATTATACAGGAAGTACAGCTATTTTTGTGATGTCATATCCTGACTTCTTTTATTGGCTTTGTTGATGATGACGTTTAACTGTTAATAGCGCCATCTAAGTTACGTTACGTTCTAAGCAATGTGATTGGTTCTTTATATAACTACGTCATTTTGAAAAGTTATCATTGAAAGTATAAGAAGTGTCCCATCTGTATTAGTAATCTGTGGTGTGACATGAGACTCCGAACCCGGGTCCTTCAAAGTGGAGAGCAAAATCGCTTCCACGCGGCCAATCCGGCCGATTAAATGTATTTATTTAATTGTAGGGCTGAAGTTCTTCCGAATTGCCGAACGGAAATTACTCAGCATCATCTTATGTCTTTATAAAAATATTTTATTAGGTCTAATATAAGAAAAAAATCACTAATAAAATTATATATTTGAAATTAAAAATGTTAATTTATTTGTCAATATTAATTACCGGAATCTTGTTTACAGTTTTAACACGATTAAGCGTTTTCTACATTTAAGATGCATTTTCTACTGACTTGTTTCAATTCAGTACATACATTATTATATAATGCAATTTTAAACTCTGAAATTTATAAAATTAATTTTATTTCTATTTTTAGACAAATTACTGTACAAAATAAGTACAGTGAAATATTATATTTTCTCGGATTCACTCATAACAAGCCATTTTTAGATAGCATAAAATTTCTATTGATCGTATTTTTGATTGATTCTTTTCTATGATAAATAAATAAATAAAAATACAGGTAGGCCTCGATTAGTGCGAGTTCGAATAATGCGATATTCGAATTGCCAATAGGTAGGCCTCGATTAGTGCGAGTTCGAATAATGCGATTTCGATTAATACAGGTAGGCCTCAATTAGTGCGAGTTCGAATAATGCGATTTCGATTAGTATAGGCCTCGATTAGTGTGAGTTCGAATAATGCGATATTCGATTAGTGCACATTAAAAAAATGATACATTTTTCAGTTAGTGTGAGCAAATATTCAATTAATGTGAGTTGTAAGCACGAGCAAATATTCGATTAATGAGAGTTTATACCGTTTTTCAGTTAGTGCGAGCAAATATTCGTTTAATGCGAGTCACCGTTTTTCAGTTAGTGCGAGCAAATATTCGATTAATGTGAGTTGCATCGTTTTTCAGTTAGTGCGAGCAAATATTCGATTAATGCCAGTTGTAAGCATAGACCAGTGAGTTCGAATAATGCGATATTCAATTAGTGCGACTTATAAAAATGATACATTCGAATAATGCGATATTCGATTAGTGCGACTTATAAAAATGATACCGTTTCGCGAGCAAATATTCGATTAATGCGAGTTGTAAGCATAGACCAGTCTTTCTAACAAATGGTCCGTCCCCTTTTATGATGCCAATTAACAAATTAATGTTAATTTTCAGTTAGTAAAACCGGACGAGGAGCAGTCCAAGAACGACACACGATTTTGAAGGGGTGAAACATCAGAAAGATGGGCTTTTTGGTCACACGATTTTGAAGGGATGAAACATCAGAAAGATGGGCTTTTTGCCATTAATTTTCGGTTAGTCGACCGGACGAGGAGCAGTCCAAGAACAGTCACTTGGCTTTGAAGGGGTAATGGACAAGGAGCAGTCCAAGAACAGTCACTTGGCTTTGAAGGGGTGAAGATGAGGAGCAGTCCAAGAACGGGTCACACGATTTTGAAGGGATGAAACATCAGAAAGATGGGCTTTTTGCCATTAATTTTCGGTTAGTCGACCGGACGAGGAGCAGTCCAAGAACAGTCACTTGGCTTTGAAGGGGTAATAGACGAAGAGCAGTCCAAGAACGGTCACACGATTTTGAAGGGGTGAAACACACACGAAGGGTGAAACATCAGAAAGATGGGCTTTTTTCCGTTAACTGTTTAACATGGACGAGGAGCAGTCCAAGAACAGTCACACGATTTTGAAGGGGTGAAACACCAGAAAGATGTTTTGTCATTAGCTATTTAACATTACTATTATTCAGCTTTGTTATCGTAAGCTATTTAACATAGTAAGCTAGCTATGTTAAAGCTATTTAACATAGTAATTATTCAGCTTTGTTATCGTATACACACAGTATAATACAGAATTTTCTCTTTTAAAAGGTATCGAAATGGATAAAAGGAAGAACACTTTTGATGATAAAACAGGAAACGAAAAAAAGAAGAGATTAATGATTATGCTAGAGTAAAAAATGGAAGTGATTGAGCGACATAAAAGCGGCGCTCAATTTCCGCTTTCGATTTGGCGGTTTGTTTGATGATGGTATGAGACGCAATTCCTTGTAAGTTATTAATTTAGGGGATGAGCAACAATGTAAAATATGAAAATAAATATTTTTTAAACAGTGTTGTGGTTATTCATCGTGAGGTTGGTTAATGGCCGGAATCTCACAAAGCAAGATCCAGTTACCATATTTTACATATAGTTAATACTTCGAATAATGCGAGAAATTCGTGGAACCCATTATTCGCACTAATCGAGGCCTACCTGTATTGTAATTTTTTGTATATAGTACTTGATAAATAAATCATGAAATCGCAGACTGATAAGCGCTTAGAGCGATTTTGTTGATTGTCCAAATTTCTATTCTGCTGTTGCAGCGAAACTTTTTTTAATGTATTTTGAATTTGTTATTCTATCTTTTAATTTGCTGTTTCAATAATTGGAGATTCAAAATAATGGAGTTTTCTTCTAAAATTTCTCTGACACTAAATAGTTGCTTTAATCAGACCCAAGACAAGAAAATTATTAAAATGCGAACTTTTTTTCCTTAGTTTCCGATTAAATCTTGAAATGAAAATTACATATGTGAAAATAAATTTAATAATCCGATAGATAATTTGCAAAAATTGATATTCTAAAAAGAATATAGTAGAGATTGTGTAACATAATTTATTATCAAATATGTGATTATTTCTATGTTTAACGTTACAATAAAAACTGACACCGAAAGAATAATTTATAATTGTATACACAATAGAAAACAAATTATTGCAATACTGTACTGCATTTGTATTTTTAATTTGATTCTAAATCTAATCACTAATTATTTAAGATGTAATAAAGGAACAAATCCGAATCGTTTATAAATCTTTCAGGTATCGTATCTAAAATATCACGAAGTTATTTAAAACATCATTTCCGGGTTGCGGATTAAGCACGGTAAATTTTTAATCTGGATAATCCAATCCTGGATAATTGGAAAAATTATTGTATATATTAGATGAAGGAATTAAAAAAAAAAACATTTTTTAAATTAAGCAGTTTTTGAAGGATTCAATCAAATTATCGGAAATTAATGTATCAGAATGTTTCCTGCTACATTTCTTTTTTTAATTTTAAGTAGAATTTATAAGCAAATTAAGAAATAGCTAATTTTCTGAACATACAAGTAAGAAATCCATAAACATTGTAAGTTTGAATCCCATAAACATTCGTGGTAAAGCTTTGGCTTACCACCCTGGAGGATTGGGTTCAAATCCGTGTCCCACACCTCCAATTTTTCAGGAGAAGTCTGGCCCGGTCCGTTGAACCCCATCCAGTTGATCCTATCAGAGGTGTTGGTCAGCCTGTGATGAGCTCTATAAGTGGCCGCCGCCAGATACAAAATATTCCATGAGGATATGGCGGCTTAATCTAACTAACCTAATTTATATACAAGAGCGAAAAATTTTTCTATATCCGTTATATTAAAATAGGCTGATAAAATCAAACGAATCTGAACTATTTTCAGATTCTGATGTATTACAGAATCTAATAACAATTTTCTTTGTTTTCAGCATTTTGTTGCATTCAGACGGATTCCAAACAATTCGCCAGAATGATTTTTAATCAGAATATACATTCATTGTATACGCAGTCTTAATTCGTGGTGTCGGCCGGATGGCCGCTTGGTAAAGCTTTGGCTTACCACCCTGGAGGATCCGGGTTCAAATCCAGGTCCCACACCTCCAATTTTTCAGGAGGGGTCCGGGTCCGGCCTGTTGAACCCCATCCTTGAACCATTCGGTTGACCCCATCACGGGTGTTGGCCAGCCTGTGATGGGCTTTACAAGTGGCCGCCGCCAGATATAGAATATCCCATGAGGATATGGCGGCGTAATAAAACTAACTTAACCTAACCTTAATTCGTGGTTATTAAAAAATTGTCAAAAGTTACAGTAATCTTATTAAAAATTGAATAAAATGAATGCATTTCATTTTCAGCTGAATTATTTACTTCAAAAATAAGTTTTTTTTTAATTCGTACACTTCAAAATTTTTGTTTGATAAATTAAAAGTACACTATTGTGTTAAAATTTAAATCAATGATGGAAAATCAATGGCATGCCTGCCAATTTTGACACACTTCAAAATTTTACTGGCACGCGAATATTTTATATAAAAAATTATTTTGATTTTGTTCTTATTAAATTTAAAAATACTAAAATTTAAAATAAATTTTTAAACTTTAGTATCTTTAAATTCATTTATATATTTCAGCTAATATAATTAAAAACTATATCTGCAAATGTGAATATTTGTGTTTTACTCTGGTAATTAGTTTCATATTTATCTTGATACGTACATATCATGACACGAGGATATATCAATATAATATATGCTGTCTGATTTTTCTAATTTTGGCGAAAGATTTTGGATTTGCCTTCACTGATTTAAATCATAATTTATGACTTAGGATTTATAAATTCTGTTATACGAGTATTATTGTAAATTTAAATTTACTCTGCATACACAAAGTCTAAATGTGCTATATTCTGAGGTATTTATTTTTATCTGCCATATTAATTAAAATCTATACAGTATATATAAAATGAAATGTTTGTTTTCTGTCTGTTCCGCAAAATTTGATCCTGATAAATTATTGATTTAATCAGGATCAAATTTTGAAGGGTGACTTTCTCTAGCATAGCGGGTTAAATAAGGAACCATGGATTAATATCACTTCAGAGAGTGGTGCGTTTTGGAATCATAATTTGAAATATGTATTTGAATCTTTCAGATTATTGTATTGACTGTTACATTGCAAAGCATGAAGTCAGAATGATGTCATACATCACAAGTATGACGTGATTACAATGTAACAATGAATGACATCACAATGTATGATACCAATTATGACGTTATAGTTACTGATATGAAAAAATTCCGTTTTTTTTCAACAGATGACGCCACACTCCATTCAGGTAGAATACTATGTGGCGGGGCGAAACAAGCCCTTCCACAGGCTTCCCACTTCTGCGGTAGGGTCAGCCGGATAGTGGAGGACGGGATCGACGGGCCAGGCCCAGACCCCATGAAAAATACTTTCAAGGGATGGGACCCGAGACTCGATCCCGGGTCCTCTAGAATGGAAAGCCGAAGCGTTTCCACGCGGCCAATCCGGCCGACGAAAAAATTCCGTTATAAGAAGTAATAATGAGTGACTTCATTATTACTTCTTATAACGGAACATATTACAAAAATTGGATGTATGACGTTACACGACATCATCGTTGCATCCAAAAGTATTTTTCCAGCTTTAATTGCCCAGAATTATTACTATTTTTATCAAAAAATCACTCAAACCTGAAACTAATATCTTCCTTTAAATGATATATTAAAAATTCCCGTAAGCCGGATGACCGCGTGGTAACGCATTAGTATACTATCTTGGAGAATCCGGGTTCAAATCCAGATCTCACACCTCCAATTTTTCATGAAAGGTCCGGGCCCGGCCCGTTGAACTCTATCCTTCAATTTTCCATTTGACCCCTGTGGTGAGCTCCAAAAGTAGCCACAGCTAGATACAGAATATCCCAATGTATGATATGGCGATTTAACTAATATAACCTAACCAGAAATTTCTGGACAATGCCAAGTAAACCGGCTAGCAAATACAGTACCGGATAAAATAAATAATATTGAGACCACTTAAATCGTATATTGAAATTAATGAAAATATCCCTGTCAGACCCTTAAATCTAGGCTTAATTAGATTCTTTTTCAATTTTTAATTAAAATTAAAAAAAATCTAATTAAATCTAGAATACTCTTTAAAACTATTAGGCATATAATTTTTACAAATAATTATTCTTTGAGAATGATTAAAAAGATTATAGATCTCTCTTAACGTGTAGTAAGCAGGCAACCTCTTTTAATTTATGATAATTTAAAAAAAATCGATAGCAAATACTTTTCATAGAAGCGACATTAAACGGAAGGATTAGAAACATTATATTATATTTTCATTTCTTCAGTTTCTTTTAAAAGCTTGGATCACTGCGGTGTAACTTCAATTTATGGTCTCTTTACAATTAACAAAAAATAAACTCCTCCCAGGAATTTTATATTTCGAAAGGGCTTTCAAGCTGAAAATTTCCCTGCAGTCTCAGATATTACATAGTGATGATTATGCTGTTTCCTGTCAAACTAATAACAACAATCACATCGCATCAAGAAAGTGTTTATCAAGGCTACAATTCACATCTTTCATGATAAAAATATTTCATATATTTTCCATGACGAATCATTATTCTATATTTAGTTTTGCAATTTTGTTTGAGTCTTTAATTTATATAAAAATTTTATTATTGATTCTCTTTTCACTAGTTCCAGAATTTGCAATTGGATCAATTTTTCTTCGTCGATGGCGGCTTATATAGAACACAATAGGAAAGGAAATCGACAAAAGCTAAACTACCTAAGAATACTTTAATTCGGTTCTCCAGTGGAATGTCCGAAATAATTACATCGAAAGAATTTCTGTGATCGGCACTGCCTGCAAGCGAATGGAGACAAAAATATATTTATCATCATACTGATCAGGATAGAGACAATTCGGTTTCTGGTTGACTAGAATTCTATAATTTTGTTTCATTTGCACTCGATTAGCTTTATTTTTTTTATTTCACTAAGGAATGTATTTTCGTTATCGAACATTTCTAATTTATTTATTATATATGGCATTAAAAATCTTCAAATAATACAGACACTCATATTGTACATGTATAACTGCAATACTGAATGTTAGATGAGTAATGCAGAACATTAAAAATTCAAAATATTTTTAACAAAAATGATAATAGAGTGAGTCATCATAATAGAGCGAGTAGCAAATGACATCGTTCTTCTTTCTAAACTCATGTTTTATTTACATTATTCTGACTTTTAAAACACTGTATATAGAGTTAATACTGTTCTCCAATATATATATTGTATTTATAATGTCCTAGATATTATATATATTTTTTTAATAAGCGTGAATTGAAATCCCAAGACAACAAAATGAGTCCGAAGACATTTTTGTGATTTTTATTCTTTTTTTTATAAGATACTGGGGACTAAAGCATAATACAGTATATTTTTAATCCATTCCCTGTCCTGGTCCTCAAATGAGGACCACTACATTTTCTTGCTAGTTATATATTTACTATAAAATAATAATAATATTTTTTTATGTGATAGTGATAGAAAAGCCTCTTATTTCTTTTTTTAATACTTTTTGCATCAGTTGGCAACACGATTAGTAACAACATTATGTTAAGGTAATTACTTCATAATTTTTTCAATGTAGAACTCAAAAATTTGATAGAAAAAATCTGGTAGTTAATGGGTTAATTTCTTTAAACACACTATACGATACTATATGTATATTTAATTCTTAGATAAATATGCATATAAAATAAGGATTAAGTTAATATTAATTATGTTGTTTTTATTTTTATAGAAATATATATTTCTATAAAAATATTCTGTAATTATGTGGGCAATATTTTTCTTTCGCATCTTATTATTATTATTTTTTTTTATAAGAATAAATACAGTACTGTATAGTATATAGATAGATTTTATTATCTAAAAATAAATCGTATTATGAAATAGGAAGTTTTTCACTGCTTGACGTTCCGGTTGTTCGAATTTTTCTATTCGATCCTTGTTCTTATATGTACTTATTTACTAACACACATATATATATATATATATATATATTTATATACAGAACTTTATCCTTTATGTATATAGTATAACTTTTATTCTAAGAAAGATCAGTTAAGAAAGAAAAAATCGATCTAAATATCGATATAGGTTTATTAATAAATATTGTGGGTTGTCTTCTCCCATAATGTTTAGACTGATTTTTTTTCTCCGCATAATATTTGGAAGTTATATATTTCATCATTTGGCTCCAACTCAAACTGATTGAATGTTCTGCATCTTGACATAATTTAACTGCTAAATATCAGACTGATAGTAATCACTTAAAATTAAAACTTTATTTTTGATTATTATTCGTCCAATTAACGTCAGTTTTTCTATAAAAAAATGCCGCGATTTAAAGAACAAAAGATATTTTGATCAGTAACTTATAAAAGTTACAGGCGTAAGATCTTCAAAATCGATTTCTTTTCAGATAAAATTTGAAATGCAAAATCTCAATATTATCGATAATTTTTTATTTTTTAAAAAATAAAAAAATTATCGATAATATTGTGGAGAAGTTAAAGCGAATTTTTTTTTTTGTTATCGCACAGATTTAAGTTATAAGGGAAAATAACTAATGGTCAAATTAAAATGAAGACTTACAGTATAATTTTATTGGGTCAGAGAAGTATTCTGAGTCTATATTTTTACAAGATATTAGAACCAAAACACGAAAGCTAACCAAACGTAATTCAGAAAAAAAAATTATCGCCTAAGTTGTTAAACGCGAATAGGAATAAATCATTTCGTATGTGCAAATTTTCTTCGATATTTTCAGTGAAGGTCGGATGCGCCTGTCGATCTTTCTTTTAGCGGAATGCCGATCGTTTAGAAAGGAAATTTTTTTGCTTATCACGTAATCTGATTGTTATATTTATAATATCTAATAGCTTCGACGTTGTAGTGTTCTGTCAAGTGTAGCCGTTATCGACCTCCTAGGTGGAAGACACGTTTGACTTCATTAATTTCGAAAAATCCGTAAACATTCTGACATTTTATTTTCTTAGATTTATTTTTATCCTAGTCGCTTCTCGTAATAAGTCGGATTATATATTAAAATTGGCACAGCATTAAATGCAACCTCATTAATTTTCTAAATTGTAGGTTGGTTCAGTTATGCAGCTCCAAGTACTAGAGGGGTGAATGAGTGAACGGATCCGATCCGGACACTAACAAAACAAGAGTGGAAGACGATAACAACTTTTTGAAAGGTAAAGGTGAGACTGGCAACCGAAGGAGAGCGGAAAGCTGACGTAGCTTCGTGGCGAAACCGACGGGGTGGGGGTTTCCACCGGCTCAGTTGGAAGCCGCAGTGACTTTGGAAAACGGTAGAAGTTTCGCAAGACAAATCTTGTGAAAGATTCAGTCAAGTCACGATATTTTCTGTTGGTTGGAGCGTCTTTCCATCGACGAAAATTCTTCCCGTTTGTTGTCAGCAACGAGAAGATCGACGCAGTTCTTTATACAGTCACCAGTCACCGAATCGGTAAGTGTTTCCTTTTTTTTTCCATTCTTAGAAAGGAGATCGGAACTCGTTTAACCCCACTTCCGACTAGTACAACAACCCAAGACGGAAACCCTATCTTCGATCGGTCAGGATACAGGAAACTTCCTCGTGTATTCGAAAAAATAGTTTTTAAAAGAATCTGTTCGGTCCAAAATGATTCGATTATTCTGCTATCATCATCAACAGAATACAATAAGAAATATAATTCGCAATGCTACATTAGAATTAATCGAATACTTACTTTCGAATACTTACTTTCTATTTAGATTTTTAGAATGGGAACAATTGTTGCCCTATCGAAACACGGCGAAAAGTGGTACAGATCGAAAGGAGGGCCGAAACACTCAAAAATCCCTAGTGGACCAAGGTTAAAAGTCAAAGGTTTACGAGATATAGAACCGCAAAGTTCCGTTGGTTGCAAACGATGCGTGCGATTTGACGTGCCTGGCCTCGCCGCAGTCTGCGACGCGACGCATTCTGTTCCTGTGCTTCGCTACCTATGCCGCCTGTGCGCTTCTGTCTTTAGTAAATCTTTAACTTTTGACCCCTGCTCCACTAGGGATTTTTCGAATGTTTATTCCCAAAATTATGGTACAATTGTCGGTAAGGCGACAATTGTACCATAATTTTTTATGCGTGAGGTTTGACGTGCCTGGCCTCGCCTCAGTCTGCGATGCGACGCATTCTGTTCCTGTGCTCCGCTACCTATGCCGCCTGTGCGCTTCTGTCTTTAGTAAATCTTTAACCTTTGACCCCTGCTCCATTAGGGATTTTTCGAACGTTTATTCCCAAAATTATGGTACAATTGTCGGTAAGGCGACAATTGTACCATAATTTTTGGCGGCCTCCTTCCGAAGGCGCGCCAATGCGGCGCATCATCTGCTTACCGGGTTAAGACGATCTTGTTCACGCCAAATCAACAAATAAAATAAAAATTAGATTTAATAATATTACTATTTTAAACATTTATTTTATTTAATCAAATATTATTATTAGTATTAAATTTGATAAGATTTATAGTACATTAACAAAAAATAAGTGTTTACAAAATAATTCTTCAATAGATTGCAACTAGCGAAGCGTAATTATGATCTTGTTATAATAATAAATACTATCGAAATATTTAATTCCGTAGCTATTAATAATTGATGAAATGTTACAAAATTTTATATCTATCAGCTGGGAATTGTATATATACCATAACATATAAAGAAGAGCAATGACCTGTAGTTAATTCAAAAATGGGCACCTACAGAGAATGTAGATTTTAAGTAACAGTTATTTGGTTTCCAGCCAATTATATTCGACTAGATTAATATGATTTACAATTTCTTTCCGGTCAAAAATGTTATTTATTTCAGTATTGTTATTAATTGTTATTAATATACTCATTGTATAGAATAATTGTACTGTTTCAATAGAAGATACCGTAGCGCTAGGAGCACATCTAAAATTCTAAATTTAATTACTAACAATATGCAGATTTTGATTCATATTAACGATCTGTATTTTCAATCAATTTCTAGCGTAAAACTGAAGTTTTACGCAAGAAATTGATCAATTTTTTGCGTAAAATTCGACAGAAAATTAAAATTGAGTTTATTTTATGCTATTTAACAATAATAATAAACATGATCACGTTTGAAACAGTCGTTATTTAAACATAAATAGTACTCAAGTATAATTCATAATTAAGTAATAATGCTCGGCAGTATAAATCTAATTAATGCTTAACTTTTCAGATTTTGCATTAAATTCGTGGCAGAACTATTTCAAATACCTGCATTCACTGAAAAATTTTACAAAATATGCAAGAACAATACAATATTATTTTCTCTTTGTTACTAGTAAGTAATAACTAAATTCGTAGAACTGTAAATAAAGGAAATTATCCGTGTTTTTATTGTTACTTTACAACTAGTACCGTACAGTAAAATGAAATGAAAAAGTAGAAAAATGTCGTTTGTAAATCCATAAAATTTCTGTTTATAGGTGAATTAAAATTATTTTTAAAATATTCGAATAATTAAATGGTGCAAATTGTTGACACGTGTTAAATTAATAATTTATATCTAAAGATTCTACACGATATAAAAACCATTATCTAAAACTTTTAAATAAACTAGAATTACTCGATAAAAAATAATAAACTTAATTTTACTGATTGAATAAACTAGAATGCTACATCTAATCAGAAGAGGTTAAAGTAAATCATCAATTCGTTCTTAGATGAAATGTTCTTCATTTATTTAGCATGTATCTGACAAGCAATTTAGTGTGCAGCGCGATATGGAATGAAATTTTAATACTGATATATTGTATTTTGCTTATTGATCACCAATTTGATGAACTAAGGAGAAAAAAATTTACATTTCAATCTTATTATTATTATTATTTAAATAATATTTAAGTGAATCTGGACCACCATTGTAAACATTCGAACATCAGTTTTCAATGAAGCTATTTATAGTTCATAAATAGTTCATTAAAATTCCCCATTTTTTCATTTTTAACAAACATTGAGTAGCATATTATGGACTACGAGAAAACAATTACTTTTTAATTCAAACTCCCGTGAATAATTTTTCGCGGTGCCTTTTTGTTGTGATATTTTTAATTTATAATGATATATTGTAATGTAAGTAGACTTAATGGCTAATTATTAAATTTTAATTACATGTATTATTCAAAATTTGTAAGAAGATATGCATGTGCTTTCATTTTTTATCTTTTGAGATAGATAATGCATGAACTTTCTTCATTGACGCTCTTCAATGACAAAAACGCAACTGGATAGACTCCTCAATGTTAGAAAAACGAAGCCGTTAGTAACATTGGTTAAGCACCCCCCATCAACATGGCGGCGGACGTAATTTCGACAATATAGCAAATTGATTTTTGTTTTAGTGACTAGATGCATCCCGTTTATGTTAATAAGCGTGATGACCAGATTCTAATAATTAATAAAAAGAGTGTAGTGCTCCAATATTGAGTTTTGTACCATGTGATGTCCAGCTTAGAGCTACGCTTTTGCTGCCCCTGGCATTAACGGGAGCCATCCAGTTGCCTCTATATATCTAGGGATTCTATATAGAGTACCGCATTCCTTTACGCCACCAGATGCCGCCAGATCGTCCATTTTATATCCTGTTAGATAGGGAGTTATCATTGCGTTCATAGGCTCTGGTTATTTTTTAAGAACATACCTTGTTAAAGTGCTGTAAATTGTTCTAATCGAACAAAAACGGGTCATAGATTTTTTCCTTTGCCGCAAAGTAAAAGAAATTAGAGATAAAAATGGTTACAAAATAATAGAAGAAAAATTTTTTCAAATACTATCTTCGTTTGCCAGGTAAGCAACTGCTGTATTTGTAAATTAGAAAGGAAATATAATATTATGATTTACTTTCCATGAAATTAATCGTGATTATCGATCGGCGGGAGGATATAAAATGGCGGCTGAATGCGTTACTCTATTTATCTAGGGACATTAGCAAAAATAGCAAAAATGCAATCGAAGCGCCACACTATTTCTGTTTTGTTCCTGTATCATTCTAATATTAAAATATTTTTAATATATGATTGAATAATTAAAAAAAAAATAAATTTTAAATAATAAATAAG
>AYEL01067842.1:0-46118 GCA_000484575.1 Olivierus martensii
AATACTTATATAATTAATACTACTATTAACTCTTTAATTTATTGATATATCAATCCCAAATAGATTTGTTTCTTGCTATAGATGTCATTGCTTCTTAAAAATGTAAAAAGAATGCCAAAACAAATTACTTCTAAAACAGTGATGAATAACAGAAACAAATAAAAAAAATGAAATATTTTTAACATTATATTTTTTGCTTTTTCTTATTTCAGGAGTTATTTGAGAATTCCTCAACATTTTAAATGCTGCACCCATATTATGTATGGCTATTGTCAGTTATATGAACTGGCTAAAGCCATATGTCAAAAAATAATATTAAAACTGTATTGATCAAGTTTCCCATGTATTTTTGCATCAACCTATCTGTACTGTGGTGCTGATATTTTTGCTATTGTATAAAGTGAGTTTTGTGCTGCAGTACACAAAAATTGATTTTTTATAATTTTTTCTACTGAATAATAAACTCATTATTGTGAAATTTTTGAAAAATCTTTATAAAACATTATTTAATCTGAATTTTACAAATATTAATTTGTGTACTGTATAGATCAGTATTGTTTATTGTATTATTCAGAATAAAAAACTAACATTTGTAATTATAATAAAATCTTTAATCATTTTTATTATTATGGAGTTTTTCATATTTTGTGGCTACCTTATTATGTAACACTATCACTTTTTTATTAGTTTATTACAAATTTATGATGTATAAGGAATATTACTGTTTCATTATTCAGTACATTCCCTATTATCCAGGTTGCAAATTAAGTGGGTTAATCTGCAACCTGGATAATCGGGAGTCTACTGAACCTCAAAAGTGTTTAATCATTGATATTTTATCTTAGATGTGCTATTTGAAAAAATTTTAAATATCCCAAATTCATTTCTTTATAGTACTGTATCATAAATAATTGGCAATAAAAATTAGAATCAAAATTATATTACCATAATTTCTTCTTGCAAATAAACCAATTTTTTATTTCCTACTTTAATAAATATATGTATGCAATTTATTTATTTTTAATATTAAATGCATATTATCCATAATTCTGATTTTTTGAATATTTTGTGGATTATCCATGGAATTGATTATGCAGGGTAATTCATTTCCCAACTACCCTGGTTAATCAAGAGTATACTGTACTGTAGAACTCTTGATTTTCAAAAACAAAAAAGAAAATGTAAAAAAATCAGACTGAATTTGTGAAATAACAAAGATGTTGAATATATTGTTTATGATGGCATGCAAAATTGATTTCTTGCAGTATTAAAAGAATTATGGTAAAAGATATATCTAAGGATTTAAAGTTATATTGAAGATATATGTCCATCATCCAATGAATCATCATTGATCAAAAGATAAAAAGTTCTATTTAAAAGATTCTTAATTATTGTAAATAGAACTTTACTACTTTAGTACTAATTGTAGGAAAGGAGCTTTAAAATAGCCTTAACAATACAATTGTCTATTGAAAACTAATTTTAATAAATAACCCAAGGATTAAAATGGAAAATGCATTGATTTTGCAGAGTGGTTTGTGCTTGCTTTCTTTTAGTATTTTGGATAAATAAATCAATGTGTGTTGGCTTCAAACTGAGGAAAATTTTGAATATCTAGTCATTGGAATGAACAGTTTGCATTTGACTGTTTCTATCATGATCAAAATTTTTTGACATATTCAATAATTCCACTATTGGTTTAAATCTCAGCCAGTTTTTAGTTAAATGACTTTTTTGGCTCTAGTTTTTTCTTTTATGGTCTGATTTTTAAAATTTTAAACACATTTTATTCTTTTTAGGTATAAATCTATGATTCCAAAATATTTTTTAAATTGGTCAAATTATGAAGTTTAGCTATTCAGATTCAAAGTTCCCTTAGGTTTAATATGTAATTGGCAACTTGCATATAAGTCAAAATTTTATAAAATTCTTCACATAGTGATTCTAGCATTCTCAGTATTTTATAGATCTTAAGGTCTAGATTTTAGCAATTATTTAGTTTTAAGCTATGTTATTTTTCATGAAGTTACTAAGTTCTCTCCTTGGACCAATAAAGATGTTAGTTTTGTTTTCAACTATAACTATCAGCCTCTTTATTATGTAGTTAGTAAATAAGAAGGATACTTAGTTAAATATGAAAGAATTTCCAATTTTTTATTAATTAATAAATGGAAAAATTTGATAAATTGTGAGAACTATCTACTAAACTAAAGAGCAAACTTGCAAAATTTAAATAATGACAAAAATCTTGATCATCAAGGAAGGTATTAAGCAGAATGTTAATGATCTAAGGACTTTATTTTGACTATAATAAATGAGTTCAAGCAGCAAAAATCTATATTGTGGTTGATTTTTTTGTTCTTAATAAATATGCTAATTAAAATTCAATACTTACATGGCAATATATTCATCAGTCTGTTTTTAAATTTATTAACAGGTAAATTGGCACTTACAAATTTGTTAGGCTGACTTTTCATAGATGCTAATTTCTAAAATAGAAAATAATTATGCATGAAATATTATGAAATATTGTTAAATAATAATTTTAATAATAAATTATTAATTTTATATTATAAATTAACTATTTATAAAATATAAATTCTAATTATTGAATAAGAAGTTCCAGAGAAAGTCCTTTGACTTAAATACAAGCATACTTTATGACACATCACTAATGCAGCACTTTTTAATTATATTCATGCTTTTACTTTATATTTCAAATGGAAAATTATCTTCAACTAATCAAAAAATAGTATTTAGAATAAGTATATAAAATATAAATTAACACAAAATCAATACTACACAAAATTAATTCATTTCATTGCAATTTTAAATGATTTTATTATCCTAGATGCTGCCACATTGTGGTTATAGTCTGATGTATGATGAGTATGCTGTTTTTTAGGATAAGTTAGGTTAGTTTCAGTTAGTTGTCATATCACACTTGGGATATTCTCTACCTGGCAGTGATCACATTTAGAGCCATCACAATCACAGGCTGGATAACCAATGATGAGTTAACTGGAAGGTTGAAGTTTGGAGTTCAATGGGCTAGGTCTGAACTTCTGAAAAACTGGATGTGAGACCTAGAATTGAATTTGATTCTCCAAGATAGTAAGCTAATGATTTACCATACAGTCATTCAAATGTTTTAGATCTAGGTCTGTTTGTTAGGTGCATATGCAGCACATTTTAGTTGATTTTTTATATATACAAAGTACTAAACTGCAATAGGTGATAATTCTTTTTTCACTTTTATATGAATAACTGACTGACTGTGTTTCACAATCTCCTCAGATATTCTTTTTAGTTCTCTTGATTTTTGCTTCTTAACACTTCTCATTTCTTTTAAACAAATTAAACTACAATATATGCCTTTGTTGCATACTATCATTTAATGAAATTTTAGTATAACAAATGACAAACACAATATAAAGTGCACTCACTATATCGCTGTTCTGGAAGAACAATGACGCAATTCCAAATTTGGGGTTTTTGAATTATACATGTTACTAGTTTCAAAAATACATAATCCTTCCAATAGAATAATGACATAATGCTAGCTTTTGTTTGCATTATGTCAAACTAAAGCATTCTGCTTTATTTCCATTAGTATTAAATATTTTAATATTTTTTAATTACAAGAATAGATTATCAATATTTAATTTTTGCATCTTCTGAAAATCATTGCTTTTGTAGTTTTGTTATTGTTCTTCTGGAATAGCAATATGACTAATTATGATCAGTGATGTATCATGATTCAACAAAATAATAATAATTCTGAATAATTATTCAATGATACTAGTATTACATGGAAATGGCATGGATAAAACTTTAAGAGTTTTACATATATGTAATTATAATACAGTAAAGTCTCCATAATCTGACACATATGGTTCTGAGGCTTGTTGGATTTCAGAGATTTGTCGAATTATTGGATGTTCAATAAATAAATGGAATTACACAAACGAAAATGCTCAGTTTATTAAGACTTTTCTGTCACTGCTCTTGCTATTCAAATCTTTCACAAAACCCTTAATTTTATCCCGATTTTTTTAATATCATAAATGGTGGCTCATCCAATACCATGAAACAAAGCAATATCACTAAACTTTTCTCCCAAGTCAAGTTTCTTAATTATTTCTGCTTTTTCGACCGCAGTCAACATTTATGTTTTTGTTTTTCACTTTTTCTGATTTGTGATATTATATAAAGATAAATAACAAACACTGATACAGTAAACAATGTACTGAACTTAAAAAAATAGTCTGATTATAATGCCTGTGCAATGAACGAATAGCAACTGACAATTTGTTTTATGTCATTTTTTCTCTCTTGAACATGGACAAGTTGTGACCATGATTGTGACATAAAAATTTCACATGGGTGGCATGACAATTCGCAGAATGTCGGCTTACTGGAAGTGTCAGACTGGTGAAGGGCCGGACTACAGAGACTCAATTGTACTGCTATTAGAATAGCAATCTAAAGCACTGAAATCCTGGAATATTTTTCTATTGACCATATACAGATTTAATATAAATGATGTCAGATTACATATTAATTATCAATAAAATCATCTACATAAAATACATAATTTCAAGATATATCATTTTTAAACAATACCTTAAATTCTGTTTCCATTCCTGTACATGTATCTCCTGGAATGATTTGTAATAATTGCTGTATATGCCCATATAAATTTCCCGCAGGAACCTCTGTATTTCCTGCTATCACAGCTTCAAGAACAGCATCATGAATAAAAATATACTGATCTTCAGTCTGAACCATATAATTACGTTGTGCTCTTAGGCAGGTTACATGACCATATATATCTACAGTATTTTCATGTTTTAACCTTTCAAGCATTGAATCAATAACAATAAAGCATCCCGTCCTTCCAACACCAGCACTAAATATAATAAACATATAAAAATTATTAAATATACAAAATTAAACATCATCTTTAATTATAAATATTGTAAGATTTTAATTCTTGCACTGACCTACAATGTACCACCATTGGTCCAGCATCAGTTGGATTCATTACTCTTACTCTTCGTAAAAACATTAAAAATGGTGTAGGATGATCTGGTACACCATGATCAGGCCATGCTGTGAACTGGAACTGACGGACTTCTCTTTTTTCAGCTGGATAACCTATCTTTAATAAAATTCATATTATAAAAATTAATTTTACTTAAAATTATATTCAAAATAAAATATTTAAAATTATTTATAGTCATTTACCCTTTGCAAATGAAATGTTCGAATGCAATATGTAGCAACTTCTTGAATATCAATATGTGTAACTTGAATGACACCATAATTTTCAGTGCCTCGTGTTGGCCAATACTGATCACACTGAAAAGAATTTAAAAATAAAATTGCACACTATTAGCAAGTATAAAATGCATATTAAGTATTATTATAATATAAGCAATTTTAAGGAATTATATATGAAATAAAATTATATTATTATTATCATCATAATATTAGGAACAATTTTCTTTTAATTATTAAAAAACAACAAATGTGCATTTCTGTTTATCATGCTCAATAGTATAAAATTCAAAGTTTTTATACCATTAGAGAATAACTGTAGCTGTTCGTTGTAATGCAGTTGTCTTATAACATGATTCAGATCCCTATCTTGCAAACTTGTGTTATAATTGGGGAACACTATATATTCTTGCCAATATGTAAGTTTATTCAAATTTTTGTTTTACTGAACAAAAATATATGAAAATAATACATTCATTTTTTATTGGTACATTATATATAATATCAGAGGAAGATGATAAATTTTGATATGAAGAATTTGAGAGATGAAACATTTTACGATTATTTTGTTTTCTTTGTGATTCATACTTAAGACTAAACAAGATAACTGATAATCATAATTTAAATGAAAATGATATACATATTTAAGTATTACCTTTATTCTTGTTCTTTCTTCTAATTTTGTCATCATAACAATTGTTGCACTGTGCTGTTCCCAAATCATTCTCCAGAAATCACCAAATGTTTCAGGAAGAGGTCCTTGAGTTGCAATGTAAGCATTTTGTTTTCGATAGCCATCACAGTAATTAGCATTTAAATAATCAGAACCTTGAATATTATCCAGTGGTTGTAATACTACTCTACTATGATCATAAGCAATAACATTAGCATAACGGTTTTTGGGCTTGTTAATTTCAAAATTAGAATTTTCCCAAGTAAACTGTTGACCAGGTTCTATGGACTATAAAATCAAAAGAAAAATTATTTCGTATTAATAATTATCAAATAATGAATTATTTTATTTAAAATAATAGATTTCAATAAATTTTATTAATATTTATCAAATAATTCAGTATATATTGATTATGTAGTTGAACCTTTTATATTTATTCAGGATTAGAGTTTTTGCAACTTGAATGTTTTCAAAAACTAATTGTGGTCGAAAAAAAAAAAAAGAAAGAAGGATGGCCGAGAGGGGGTGTAAAAAAGAGAGACAAAGAAAAAAAAAACCGTTAGTTGGCGGTTAAGTTAAAAAGAGAGAGGTCAGACGGTAGTGTTGTGTCTCGGGTATCAAGCTGTACGTTGGACCAAGACGAAATCTATAACTGTTTTGAAAACTCTAAGGTACGAGAAGAAAAAAATAGAAGAATGTGAATGTTCATATTCAAGTTAATATTTTTGAAATTATTTACTTGAATGTTTCACAAATAAGATCAGGAATATGTAGATCAATCTTTTTAATGCATTAACATGGCTGCTGCAAATGCAAGTATTATCAGTTAATGTTAATTAGATATATACAACCTCTGATATTTTTAATCAACAATTTGCATACTTTCAGATAATTCTGAACATTTTGAAAATACACAATAATTATTTATCAGTTGATTTTGGATATCAGATGTGCTTCCAACAATCCCATGCGTGTTGATAGGCTTTACGCTTCCATCAGCTGTCCACAAAATTTCTATTTCATGTTTTGATTCAGATTTTTTTAATCATTTAAAACTTTGTTAAATATTTTTGTTAAGATTTAGAAGTGACAAACTTTTGATATTTTCTGCCAAACAAGAAATATTAAAACACTTCCATAAAATCATATTATAGAGAAATGTGACATGATCATATTCTGTACTCCATCCAGTTTTTGTTTGCATTGCATTGCAATGTTTCAATGCTGTAAGTCTGATGTTTTATATAAGTTGCCTTATTTATTCCAATAGTGAATTGGATTTTTAAAATTTTTTTAAATTACTATTTATTTCAATGAATGTCATATTGTTCTAGCATTTGAAATTTGGGAGGAATGGCTTATACACAGATATCACATTTTAATTGATTTTCAATCTGTGATGTAGAGGGTTGGCTTATACATGAGTATATACAGAATATACAGAATAATTGCAAAATATAGCGGGAATTTTTGATTTAAATATGAAAGTAGTTAAATTTATAAACTTGCCTCGTACTCTTGTGGTTTATACATGAGTATATACAGAATAATTGCAAAATATAGCAGGAATTTTTGATTTAAATATGAAAGTAGTTAAATTTATAAACTTGCCTCGTACTCTTGTGAAAATTTCATATTATCATTAGCTTTTAATCTTTCTATGTGATTTCCCAATTCAGTAATAGGAATAGGTGGATGGTTGATCATTCCTGGTGTTTGATAATTTAGTCTTCGCATTTCAACTGGATCAGTTGGATGTGAAGTAATATCCCGTTCTGCAGTACTCATTAAAAGCTTCATTGTTGTTTCACCTCCTGGCATTTTTGCCAATTGTCGTCGTCTAGAGAAGGCAGGGAAATTCCTGTAACAATGCCACTTATACAATATATCTAATAAAAACTACATTTTAATAATGAATTTATTTAAAAATAAAAATGAGAAATTAGAGAATAAAAAACATCAAATAAAAATAGTCAACTAATAAAAATATTATGTTTAGTATTTAAATTTTCTGAATAAACCAACCTTCTAATAATAAACAAAGCAATAATACATAATATAATTAAAAGTATTGCAATAATTGGTCCTATAATCCAAACAATTCCAGCTTCATTTGTACTGTAACCAATGTGAGATACATCAGGTGTATCAGGAGAGCTTGAATCAGAAATTGGTGCTCTACCTGATGATGGTGACATATTCAAACTAAGTTTATCTGAAAAAGGACTGCTTGTATATAAACTCTGAAAACAAATAAAAAATATATATTTTATGAGATATAATTATAAAACATAATAAGAATTTTATCAAACACTAACTTTTTGTGGTGTATCTACTACAGCGCGAACAAATATTTTATATTCTTCTCTAGATGTTAAACGGCGATTAACAAATTTCATGTATTCCTTTCCATCTCCAAGTATAAATTCTTTTTGCATATCATGACGTAAAAATTTTGCTGCAATATATGGACCTGATTGATCCAAAGGAGTTTCTGTCAACTGAAGAAATTTTTATATTATTAAATTTATGTTAAGAAATGATTTAAAATACTCAAAAACAACTTTTTACTTCATCAATAGTATAGTGGTCAGGATCCTTAGTAATATATTGTAAAGGTACTACAGCCAAATAATAATGACTAATGGGTCCATACTCTTCAGAAGCTTGTGGTAATATTACTTTGATTTCATTGAGATTCACAACACCAAATGAATCAGGTTTTACCATAGGCTTTGGTGCTATAAAATATAATTATACTTTAATTTCATATAATTTCATTTTATATAATAAAGTAAATAATAGAGTTCTGTCTTACAATAAAGAGATGGGGTTTGTTTTATAACGATTTAATATTTTGCAGTTTATAAAATTTTGATTCAGGTATTGTATCATCATGTAAATCAGCTATTACAAAGTTTAATTAATATTTAATCAAAGTAATTAGAATTTTAATGTCAATCATATGAAATATTTAAAAAATTATTCTTTGAAAATTTCAAAATTCTAGCATATATTCATGTTCAAACACAGAAATTTGAAAAGGAAAATAGATTTTATAAAGAGAACATCAACTCATATATAAGTCAGTTAAAATTAAAAAATAACTAAGATTTAAAATAGATAATGCAATGAAGAAACAATAGAACAGACTATCATATTTATTCATAAAATTGATTAATATGTTTCAGTGTTCATATTTAAATATTTGTAAAGTTCAATAAATTAATACTTTGCATATAAGACTGGAGATGTATAACACAGTTCAATCTAATTTTCTGTAATGAAACCAAAACACAAAAGATAGATTTAGATATGTAATAAAAGAGATACATATTTGAATGCATAGACTGGAACTACTGTTATTATTGCCTATCAAAATATTTGTCATCTACATTTGAAGTTTTTCAATAGTGTAAATTACATTACATTATTAGTTTTGATTATTGAGAAACTATTAGTGCAGATAAATTATAGTACAATAAAACCTGTCTAAGCTGGACACTATACAAGCTGGAAACTTGTATAACATGGAAATTGAAAGCATTTTAAAATTTCACTGAATAAAAGAACACATGTATAAGATGAAAAAATAATAATTTTTTCCATCTTATAAAGGGAAAAGTGGTTTTGAATTTGAAACCATTGGTCAACCTGGAATGGAAATATTTTTAGAAGTATTGCACTTTGATGGAATTCAGACATTTGTAGGACAGCTTGAAAACATTAGTATGCAGATAAATGCTGAAGAATATGTCAAAATTGATAAAAACTTTTTAATAGAGGCAGGTTATCAAACTATGAGTGATTTGATCTAGTCAAGAAGAGAAGAAAATTTTATATACAGAGAAGACAGCAATGAAAAAAGATTGGAGAAAGAGACTTTCCTGAAACAGAAAAATTAAGAAACTTTACTAATGCTACGAATAAATCGGTTGTGTCAGAAGAATTTTTTGAACATTTCAGTTGCATACAAAAAATTACATGAAAAAATTTTGCAAATACAGTTGAAGCCGGTTATAAAGGGAATTGAGGGGACCCTCATTTTTTGTCCTTTATAACCGATTTCCCTTATATCCGAATGCGCAACAAATCTGCACGTTGGGTGGGCAAAGTAAACATTGAAGAGTTTTCAACTAGGATTGTTATTTTTACTGAAAAAATTTTGCAAATACAGTTGAAGCTGGTTATAAGGGAATTGAGGGGACCCTCATTTTTTGTCCTTTATAACCGATTTCCCTTATATCCGAATGCGCAACAAATCTGCACGTTGGGTGGGCAAAGTAAACATTGAAGAGTTTTCAACTAGGATTGTTATTTTGGTTTTAATATCTGTTATTTGAGTTGTGTAATTATTCGATTACCGGTTATGGATCTTGTATTGATCCGCAGTATACATAAAATGGGAAATAATTAACACTAGATATTACCTGTTCATATAAATGAGCAGAAATCCTGTCATTTAATCTCAAACTTGGAATATAACTCTTCTTTTTCTTGGTTTACTGAAGTATAACTCTAAAACTTCTATGAACTTATATAACAAATTATTAGATGGCATGACTTTTAGGGTACAGTGCTACCTGCGGATTTTGTCTTTTTAGCAGAACTACGATTTTAATTTAATTTGTATTTATTAATTTTTAAATTATTAATACAAAAAGCAACAAATTGGCTTTTTATGATGCTTTTATTATTTTTAAATAAATTACACTGATGGCCAGCCAAGGTAAAGCAGGATGAAAAGTAGATCATCACAAGGAAGAGTACAGAAAAATGAAAAATTATCTCCCTTATAGCTGAATTTTCCATTATATCCGAATCCACTATATCCGACGAAAAATACACACAAAACACAGGTTTTTTGCTGGGACCGGATGCATTTGTCCCTTATATCTGACTACCTAATAACCAGCTTTTGCTGGGACCGGATGCGTTTGTCCCTTATATCTGACTACCTAATAACCAGCTTCAACTGTATGTAAAATGATGGAAAGAGAAGCATGTTTAATTATAAGTAAATATGCAAAACAAAAAACTCTTGACAAAATGTGGAAAAGAAACTTTTGTAATTTTTGTACTTAATATAAATACTACATATAAGAATTGAATTACTGAATATTGAAGAAGTCAAAAGTAAAATTTTAAAATAAAACTTATAGTTCAGTCCTACTTGTTGTATGCTTTTTTAATACAGCACTATATATCCAGTTTATTTGCTTTTTTGAAAAATATCCTATGCATTTTATTATGTAGGCTAATACAGTAATTTGGTGCTATATTTTATTTATATATTATCAAAATATGTGCTATTGCAATAACAATGTATTGTAAATGCATTAAATGTATTTTATTCCAGAATGAAACCTGTATAAGCTGGAAAACTGTCTAAGGCAGAAAAATTTTCTGGTCCCTTGAGATTCCAGCTTAAACAGTTTTTACTGTACATGAAAATGAATTAAGCGATAGCAATTAAAATAGATCTGTGAATAAAATAATTACGACGAAAAATGTTTAGACAACTGATGATTTAATATTAAATGATAAAATATTTACTTTGCAATATAAAATATATAATCAATAGAACAGCATTCAATTAAATAAATCATTAATTATATTTTATATAAATAATTGTTTTTGGTTATTTTTTGGAATCTTTCAGAAAATTTAAACCACTATCTGAATGCACCATAGATAAATTGAACTATACTATAAAATATATCTGTACAAATAATATAAGAATCTTACGTAAATCACACACTAGCACTCTATGCAGTTTCGGTTATCTAAGCATTTAATTTTTATTTTATTTATTTATTTATTTATTTATTTTTTTAAATTAAATAAAATGTTATTGTGTTAGTAGCTTAGGACTAAAATAAAATTTTTGCTATAGTATATAGAATATTGCTTTGAAATTCAAATTTGATATATTAGAACATATTTACAATATATTATGTTCTGAAAGTGATGTTGACTTGAGAATTAAATCAGAAATGATTTTAATAATAAATTTTTTCCTGGTATAAGGCTTGATTTTTATCTAATTTTATAATCCAGAAGTGTGATATAACTATTAAAAAATTACAGAATTTCTATGAAATATTATTTTTATTAATATTTCTTATTTATTATCTTGTTCTTACTTCATTTATACAGTTTTTAGCAGTACTTTTTATAAATTTTTAAATTTATATCAGGAAATCCTAATACATACGAAAATGGTCTCATTTCATATAACAGGCATAATATTCTTTGTTGCTCTAATTGGACTGTAGATAAATTATTATAGTAACCAATCCAATACCTCATAGTGCAGGATAAAGTAAGCTTGGCTGCAATAAAGCAATTAAACTCTAGTACTCATTTAAATGGCAGCAGGATTGTTTCCATTCATTTTTCTACTAAATATTGGTAAAAATGAAACAAAAAATGAAGAGTTAAGATATATTTTTGTTTATTTTAACAGAATTAACCAATATTTTTCCATTAGCTACAATATTTTTTCAATTTTAAGCATTTTATAGCTTACTGTACAAAAAATTCAATTTTTGGTTCAAATTTCAAAAATATCATTTATCTCATCCCAAAACTGGAATAAAAAAATCCAAATTTTATCTAGTAGTTCTGTTCAAAACAATGTTTGTAAAAACGTAATTTAAAAAAGATATTTTGGCAATGAAATAATTTATAATTTGCCATCAAAAGTGACATTTTCAAGTACAGGAATACCTCGATTATCGCAGTTATTGTTGCCACGAAAAATACCGGTGACTGTTTTGTGATTTTAGCAAGTTTTACAAACACAGGAATACCTCGATTATCGCGGTTATTGTTGCCACGAAAAATACCGTAGGAATACCTTGATTATTGCGGTTATTGTTGCCACGAAAAATACCGCAAAATCTGCGATAATCGGGATAAATAATGCATGTAAAATGGGTGATCATTGCTAAAGATTTTTCAAGAAAAAAGAAATGTGATAAACGTACTAATAGTCTAAGCTGATCACTGTACGTTTCTTCTTGATAGCTATAGACTTGATATCATCCTTTTTTATTTTAGCATTCATTGTAGGGTAAATAAGAAGAGAAATAATTATTCACATGCAGTACCGGCTCTAGAGGTCCCGGCCCCCGATGCAGCTTTCTTGTAACATCTACTCAGCAGTATACAATATTGCTGAGTAATAATAATGAGAAAATGATAATTTTAGTGTCTCAATGTGGTGCATCGTCTGCTTACTGGGTTAAGCCAGTCCTGTCCACAGGTACTTCAGGTAAAGGTGGACAGTTACTGATGATTGGTGAGCAAGTGCCGTCAGATAAAAACGAAGTGCTAAAGAGAACTACCTGTAGAGCAAATGTAATTTTGGTTGCATATATAGTGGGCTATATCTCGAGGCCACGATAATTCGAATTTGGAGCGCAGTAATTGGAACTTCGGTATCAAATTATAAACCACGATAAATCGAGAATTGCGATAATCGAAACTGCGGTAATCGAGGTATTCCTGTAGTTGACATGAAAATATAATAGCTGGATTAATAAAATCAATATTAAATTTTTTTAACCCTCTTTTTGTTATGGTTTTGTTTTTATCATTTTATTTTGATGATATTTAAAATAGAAACTTTTGTTTTCAAATGACAAAGCTTTTCCTTCTTTTCTGCTCTTTTAAATTGAAAATATGTTATTTAAATACTTTCAAAATGTCAGTGTAATAACAAAATTATTCAACAAAACATTTGATCAGTAGTTAATTTTTAAAAGTTTGAAATAAAAATAAAAAAAGCATGCATATACATATACAAATACAAAACAAACCCAGCAAGTCTGCCATTGTTTGAAATATTGAAAGAATTCAGTTTTCAATAAGGCATGTAATTGGGCTTTCATATTAGATATCCAAGCTGTCAAATCTCTTCTCTTTCATAGCTGTTTTTAGTTTTGAGAAGAGCCAAAAATCAGCAGGAAGCAAATTGGGAATATGGAGATTGTGGGGTTGTGGTACCAAAGGAATGTTGTCATTTACTTAAAATTCGGATAATCAGAACAGTGTGACACATTGCATTGCCATAATGGAGAAGCCATATGTCTTTCCATATATTTGTTCTTTTGCAGCACATCACAATTTTATGGTCAATTTAAAATCTGTTTGTAATAAAGAGCATTTACAGTTGTATTTGCAGGAATAAATTCTTGGTGCACCCATGTCTTTGTTATTAAAAAAGGGGGGCAATCAGTATGACCTTGACATGTGATTTGTACATTCAGGCCTCCTTTGGTTTTGGAGACCCGTTCATGTGCCATACTGATGGCACTTTGGTCTCAGAATCATATTTCGGAACTTCAGTTGTGCTTTTGCCAAGTTTAAAATAAAATTTCATGTTCACTCTTTGCTTGAAAACAGATATTTTTACAAATAAATATTAATGTCTTTACTAAAACTAGTATAAACAGAAATTCAAAGACACAACTTTATGATAATTTGCTGAAATGGAAGTTTGATGATCAAATTACTACATGACAAGACAACCTTTCCTCTAGGTATCAGTTTCTTGATGGAGTTCCATTATATGAACTTTTAATCACTCCCTGTATATTGTGTATTAGTACACAAGAAACTAAAATAATGCTGACATTTGAAAATAACAGCACTAAACATCAATTGAAAAATAATAACTAAAAGTTTTAATGAAATGTTTTCAGTTGCTGTACAACCATTTTCAAATATTATTAGTAGCAGTTAGTTAAAATAGTTGTTTATAATGCTGACATGTCTGTTACCATTGTTGCTGATATTAATACAAATAATTTTAATAATTTTTTCTTATTTTTAGTAATCCAACTCAATTTTCATCCACAAGTGTTATAATGGAAACATCAGATAATGCTAATTCTAGTGAAAAATATGGTAAGAAATTTCAATGTGATCAAAGTTTGAATTTTAGAAATATTACAATATTAATAATTAAATTACTGATATTTGAAGATTCAATAGAGTTTGCTATTATATGATAAATAAGATCTAAAAAAAGTTCAATGATTATATATAGAGAGTTGTATTT
Organism: Olivierus martensii; assembly: GCA_000484575.1. Lineage (NCBI taxonomy): Eukaryota > Metazoa > Arthropoda > Arachnida > Scorpiones > Buthidae > Olivierus > Olivierus martensii. The sequence goes on from AYEL01067842.1 coordinate 15,027, forward strand.
TACAAAAAGTTATGAAAATTTAACATTGTCAAGATAGTCAATTAAGTCAATATAATATTTGAAACATGAAAATATATGTTATAACTTTACTCACTTATTCTTAAAATGAAATTACAGTAAGCCCCCACTTAATGCTGTTTCGATATAATGCGGTTTTTTCGAATTTTATATTTTTATTGATCCACTTTGGCGTGGATTTTCAAATCGTTATTCTTACGTAAATCTGAAATTGCAGGAATTTGTTGCATTGATACTCCTATGCTGTCACAGTGAGTTTGATATCAGTGCAGTGCAGTGCTGTACATAAGAAAATCTGCTGCGGTCAGAGTTCATATTTATGATCAGTCATCAATGTTATTTTACAGTAATAAAAATAATCCCATTTTAGTTTTAACCTGAATGCTGCCACTTTAAACTATAGTTCCTTGAAGTTAGAACGTTTTTCTTTCATTACTATTTTTTCATTGTTTATAGTTTACTGCAATCTGATTATTGTTTTTTGTTCTTAAAACTTTTTATTTTGTAATTTTAAGAATTTTTTCATGAATGATTTATGAATGCAAATCGATATTAGCAATAAAAAAATGTCTATAATTAATGTAATACAATAGTAATAATGTGTGTTACAAAATAAAATAAATAAAAATACTATGTATATATTTTTTATTCACTGTCCTGTTTCACCTATCCTCGTTATTTACGTGTTAAAATGATCTCATTTAATGCTGTTTCATTTAGTGCTTTGTTTCCATGGAATGTAATCCCTGCATTAAACAGGTCTTACTGTATTTTGAAATTGTTATGGGAGCCATATCATAATGCATTATGTCTAAATTTTTGTTACATTAAAGCATGTTAGAGCAAGACTTCACTGTAGTATTTTAAAATATTATTCAATTACTTTATTGGTTGCTTTTGTTAGATTTAATTTAAACATATGTATTGCAGAAATTTCTTCAGAAGCACATTCGATTGAAATTACGAATACATCTTCACTAACTGAAACTATGAAAAAATCAGCATATAATATAAAGTAAATATATTTAAATTATAATAATTTTAATTATCTCTTAATTGTTAATAATATTTGTCGAATAAAATCATAAATTGTATATTTAATTTTTTTAATACTTACAACAAAGTCCATATAATAATGAATAATGATAAACATTTCAAGAAAACAAGTTGGTGAGTCAAACAGTCAAGAAGAAAAAGATGTTTCATCAAATGAAAATTCAGGAACTGGAAATAATTGTGTGTAAGTCTATTTTATTTTATTATTATTATAAATTCTATCCATTCTTAATAGTCAGTTTAATACAGATGTCCTTCGCTTTACGCAATTAATTGGTTCTATGAAATAATCACGTAAAATAAAATTGCATAAAGTGAGTTGAATTTCACATGGGTGAGATAAGGGTAGAGGTTTCTTCAGAAGGATTAAAAATGAAAACTTTATACCTGTGAGCAAAAGAAATTTCAATAAATGAATTATTTCGGCTTATAAACAAAATACGCAAATTTTAATGAATGAATGAATTTAATTAATGCACTGTCATAAACATCTAAACACTACATAATTCTGACAGTCTTCAATCCAATGAATAGATTGGGTCTGATGAGTCTAGATCACCACTTTCTTGCTCTCTTAAAGTCCCTGTGATGATAGGCTGATGATCTTCAACTTTTTAAATGAAACAGTCGAGAGACAGCTGATGGACAGCATTCTTCTCTCTATAAGGCTGTTTATAGCCAAAGAATTCTGAATTTCTCTTGCAACTTTGGTGCTTCTAGTCTGATTAAAATTATTTTCTTCGGTTATTCTGGCTTTCAATTTGTTTAAAAAATTCAGTCATTTGTTTTGCTGCAAGCTGTTTGATGGGCTCAGCAACAAAGGGCTCCTAATTTCTGAAAATGGAAAACATCATCATTCGTGTTGTTATCTATTTCCAGAAACTCTTCATTAGTGAGCTCTGATGAGTGGGACTTGAGCAGTTTATCCACATTTGTCTCATTTACATGAGATAATTTTTAAACAAAATTTAAATTTATTTAAAAAGTTAATTTACTTTTTAAAATCACGTTTTAGTGAAAACGTTTAAAGTGAGATCGTGTATAACAAGGGATACCTGTAGTTTAAAATAGTGTTGGGTTAAAAATAATCATTCCATGTCATATCACCAAATATAGTTGCAAGACCATTTAAAAATATATTGATGCTTTATACATTTATTTCTGTGCAAATTAACACAAGAAAATAATAATTTTAATCAAATTTTTTCCCAATTGTTTGCTTTCTGGTTAATTTTAAAATGGCTGACATTCACTTTTTGCAATTTTTAGGAGTTACAGAAATTTCAATATCTCAATTACTAAACAAGCTAGAGACATAACAAAAAAAATCAAATTCTTTGTCATGAAATGGACTACATTTTTGTTGTATTACCATGTTTGCCAACTTGGCAATGTGAGATCCAGGAGACCTCAGTAGAACTCCCAAAACAAATAATTATTATTATTTAAATTTATAATTATTAGAATTAATTAGCAAATTTTGTAAAAAAAATTGGAAATATCTGGGAGAGAAAAGGAGAGTAAATTCATCACCAAAATGATAATTGCACTTATTCTTTGTAGCATAGTTCTTGTTTTTGTAAAAAAGGAAGTGCTAAAAGTTCTGTCTTCTGCCGGATAAATACAAATAGTTCCTTGGTCATGGCAATGGAGAGACAATCAAACAGTTGGTTTCACATTTGGAAAAGTTATGAAAATTGTGGGAGACCAAATAAATCTCTATTCCATCCTGTTGGCAGTCAACCAATGAGGATTATGGAATGAAGATGGCATTTGCTTTACTAACGTCATATTTAAAAAGAAAATATTAACAAAAAAAGAATTTTGGAGAGTTTAATATAGAAATATTTATATAAAAAAATGGAAATAAAAGATAATAGAAGAATGAAGCAGCAGATCTCTCTTTTTGCTCTCTTCCAGATATGATATACTGCTTCAAATAACTCTCTCTCTCTCTTTCTCTTATTCTTTTTCCTTCTTACTGTGTAAAAATTTGTTGAATTATCAATCACATTCTAATCTGTTAGATCTATTGACAATGGATTTCAATCTTTGATAGCTTCATTTTGAAATTAATTAGTTTAAATAAAAATTTTTTATTTATATATATTTCTGAGTCAATTTTCCTATTCTGAATTCACTTACTCATGTGCTGTATTCTAAATTTGATATTTTGATAGCTAAATAATGTTTTCCAGCCTATAAACATTACACAATCCTCATAGCAGTTACTTGTCCAAAATTAAGTCTGAAACTTATTAAAGACCTATATGTTAAAATTTGTGAGTTTTAGACTCTTCAGGTGTCAGAATGTAAAACATGTAAGTAAAAATAAGTAAGAGAGTACTACAGAGGCTCTAGAAATAGCCAAGAGTTTTGAAATACAACATTGTTAATGATAATTTATCAGATATTCCCATTTCTTAGAAGTGGTGCATTAAAAATTCTCTGTAATAATAAAATAGTGAACTAAAACAATGTGTTTTAGTGTGAAATCATCTTTTAATTAAAGAAAAAGTATATAGAAATCTGAATAAAATTTGTATTATTTATAATGGCTCAATGGCCATTATACATAATAATTAACAGTCCAGATTTGAATCCTTTGGACTATTACGTATGGAGCGTTGTCTATCCTTTGGACTACTACGTATGGAGCGTTGTTGAAAGGGTCTCTAATAATCAAGACATCCTAATGTGGCATCTTCTCTAGGCCACTACTGAGGCAGCATTTAAGAAACTATTACGTATGGAGCGTTGTTGAAAGGGTCTCTAATAGGTCGAGACATCCTAATGTGGCATCTCTCCAGGCCGCTATTTAGGCAGCTTTTTGAATTTGGACAAGTAGGTGTTGCGCAGGGCATGTCATCATTTCCGGTCGAGGATCGAGGCAGTAATTGAGGCAGAACATGTCATCGTTTTTGGTTGAGGATCGAGGCAGTAATTGAGGCAGAAGGGAATTACATTCGAGTGCATGTCATCGTTTCTGGTCGAGAATCGAGGCAGTAATTGAGGCAAAAGGGAATTACATCGAGTAATTTTAATCTAAAAGGGATCCCCATTATGTGCAAATGATATTTTTGATAATTGTTTAATTAAATTGTTTATTTTGTCCGGATTTAGCTGGCACACCCTGATAAAATTTTGTTTAATTAATTGTTTATTTTGTCCGAGATTTAGCTGCTACCCTGTATATATGTAAAGCTAAATATTTTTGTAAGAACTTTTGAGAATGCTCTGATTTGAAATTTAACTTTTTTGTTGAACAAGAATTTGAAAATCTTATTCTTAGTGCAATTTATTGAAGGTGGTCTCCAAGTAGACTGTTTACTTAATATGCTAAGTTTTATCCTAAAAATAATAATAGTTAAAAATAATAAATTAATAATAATAGTTTTCTGCTAGAAAAAATGTTGAATGATTTCTTATTTAGATACAGAATTTTTATGAATTAATACATGATTTTGGAAAGTTTTTGGCCATATGATAAGTGGTGCCGAATCCCTGAGAAACCACTATCTTCTACATGGAGGATTAGCTCTCATATGGATCAATTACAAAATTTGAAATTTTTTATAGATCTGTAAGATATGCTAGCTCAATTGCAAAGCATTGTTGTCATTCCTTTTCAGTCCACTATATTTTCCATTTTGATGATGGGCATGATGATACATTTCAATTGAATTAATAAATCTTATGATATTATGAAAAATTTTCTAATTCTTAACTGATCTGTGTATAAGCTAACACATAATTATAAAAAATTCTTTGTAAACAAAAAAATTACAAAAGTTTGTCTTATACAGCATATTTTGCAATTGAAGTACAGTGATACCTCGGTTCACGAACACAATCCGTTCCTTGACCCTGTTCGTGATCCGAAAAGTTCGTAATCCAAATCAATTTTTCCCATTGCAATTAATGTAAAATCCAAATAATACGTTTTATGTCTTAGAAAAAATTTTTAACATGTTATGGCTTTGTGTGGAAATAATACAGAAAGGAAATAAATATAACAGTAATATTAGAAGAAAGCATGTTTAACACGACCTTCACTAACACTTTTAACTTTTTTGGGAGCCATAATAAGGGATAAATTAAATTAAATAAAGAAAAAAACTAAAATATCAACACTTGTTGGAACTTTACTGTACCCATATGAGCTGGGCGAACTAGATTGCTGCTGGGGCGAGGCTATGATAGGGTTTGTGCGCCATGAGTCACGTGTGTTCCATGCACTCCGTGCATGTGTGTTCGTGAACCGAAGTATCGTTTGTAAAGCGAAGCAAAGTTTGTTCGCAAATGGTGTTCGTAGACCGATTTGTTCGTGAACCGAGACCATCCGAGATATTACTGTATATTTATTTCAAACCACTACTGTAAAATGAATCACAGCCTCTTTTCAATTGTTTAGAGTTATATAATAGCCAAAAACATATACTATTATTCATTAAGTGACAATAGTGCTACCCCTAAAAACTAGGCCAGTTAGCTGCATGGTAGAGCATTTACTTACCATCTTGTAAAATCTGGGTTCATTTCCAGGTTCCAAACCTCTAGTTTTTCAGAATTGAAAATTGCCATATTAGCAAAGTATCATAATACAAGATATGTCTATACATGACAGATCAGCATTGATATGCTGTCGTCCTATAATTGGTATAACCAGACACACACACACACACACACACACACACACACACACACACACACACACACACACACACACACACACACACACACACACACACACACACACACACACACACACACACACACACATATATATATATATATATATATATTTATTATACTCCTGATTATCACAGATTGGATTATCTGGTTTTAAGATTAACCCCAATTAATCCATAATCTGAAATTGAAGAGTGTGATCCTGAAACATGTTCAATCCGTTTTGTTAATTTTTCAGGAGAAGCAAAATATGAATTGAGAAAGTATTTCATATGCGAATAATTATTTGCTACCAGATATCTATTTCTAATTCATATACATGCACTTCTCAGTAAAATTTGAAATCAGTCATTATTTATTTTAAATACACAATGACTAAATAAAATGGTATTAATAGAAACTTACCAAGTCCAAGGACTGAACATGCTTTCAATTACATTATTCTCATTAGAGAAAAACTAAATTCATTTTGATTTGATTATTAAAATACAGTAGCAAAAAGTAAATGTTTGAACTTCCCCGTGAGTAGAGGAGAATGGGCCAGACTGAGACAAAAATGTCATTTGTTTTTATTTCTACTCTATTGTATGGAAATTTTGTATCTATGATGATATGAGATTTCTTATCATTGCCTAGAGCAGGGCTGTCCAAAACGCAGCCCACCAAGCCATTTTGTGTGGCCCACAAGGCTTTCATGATTTGTGATATAATATTACTTTTTAATTTTTTCCCACTTTTATTAATTACTTTTTTAAAGAGATTAATAAAAAGAATTCTAAAATTGAATTATATTAAATCAATTAATTAATTTTTCTTAATTATTAGTAATTATTTAATGATCAACAAGTTATCAGTGACATCACATTTTTATAAGACTTTCAATCATGTCAATTTTAGTTTTAGCTATTTCAGTTTAAAGTGTTGAACTGTGACTGTATTTTAAAGTTATTTTTTGGTTTCTAATACCATTTCAGTGATTGTGTTACTATTGTTGCAAGATTCTGTTTTAATTTTATTTTACTGTTTAATTTAATTTTTATTTTATCACAAGTTCGTTGCATTTGTGAAATGAATGAGAAAAAACGTAAAATAGAAAATGAAAATCGAGTATATTAGTAGCGATGGGAAATGATTTTTTCATAACAAATCACATGGGTAAACTGCTTTGTTTAATGAAGATTTTCCTAACTTTTGTGATTTTGGTCAGAAAGTAATATCAATGTTTGGTAGTACTTATTTGTATGAAAGTGCATTTTCTAACATGAAGATAGTTAAGAATCGATTCAGAACCTGCCTTGGAAATTCTTCTTTTATATATTCTACAGATAGCTATAACAGGAATGGATGTAACTATCCAGCCCTTGTAAATGCTGCTGCCTGCTCTCATTTATCACATTAAATAAGTACATACATATTATTTTTATATTTTTTAACTGTTTATATTTTATAACTTGAGATGTTTATTGGATGCAATCTGGTAAATATAATTTTGTAATAAGGTTCATATTTATTGGATGCAATCTGGTAAATATAATTTTGTAATAAAGTTTGCTAATCTGAAAATAAAATTGGTTTCCAAAAAGCATTATATTTATGCATTCCGTTTCTTCAGACAATAGTGTATCAAGTACCAAAGCCCTTCCCCCCTTTTTTTGTAACTGCGGCCCTCCATATCTCTAGTAAACAGCTGTGTCCCTCAGGTTCATTATAATTGGTTAGCCCTGGTCTAGAGTAACTCCCAGAATTTTACCAGAGTTATACCTGAATGGTATAAAGAAATATTTATACTTTTGTGTAAGAGTTTATTTTCAGTCTCACTGTACCCCACTGAAGGGTAGTGTGGGACACTGCATGGGTCACAATGAGACATGATATGAGAATACTAAATAACGTTGGAAATAGTTAAGTATGAATGGGTTTTATTCATATGAAACATTATGTATACAAGGAATGAAAAATTGAAAACAAATTATACAATTAAAGAGAAAAGAACATGCTCAAAGTGGAAATATATATATAAAATTATTGAACATCTAAACTCTGGAAGTTTATTTCAAAACATAAATAAGCATTTTGATGTTTTGTTTGCCCATAAACTATTGGCTCAGGTAGTATCATTTTAATATTGCTTTTGGATATTGATGCCATATCGGGGATATTAGGTACAAAAAATTTCCCTGTTTTTCCACTTCTTTTTAGGAATTTTCAAAATCTACATCATTAGTCAAATTGGCAGTATAAAAAATGGCATTTTCCTTTTTTCTCTCAGATTTAACAAAAACATAATCTCCATCTTTTTTGACCATTCTTATCTTCCTCTCATATCTTCCTTTTTAATAACCCTAATATCAATCTGTTTCTTGTCATGCTTTCCTGAAGTATCTAGGTAGTATCTGCAAGTTTTAAATAAATCCAAACTTTCAATAATGAATGTATGCACAAAATTATTAGTATGAGTCACAGCGAGACAATGTCTCAGTATGGACAACTATTTGATGTTTCGATGTAGCCCACATATCCTTGAAATATACAGAAAAAATGGATTCTGTACAGTGACGTAGCTGAAAACTGCGAGGCCCCCGCAAAAGGGTAGATGGGGCCCCCTCTTTTTAATTTATCAATATAATTTATTTCAAATGCTATGTAAACTCTGTAACACTTGATGTCAACGTTTATTTATAAGGATGTCGACGTAAAAAAGCCTAACGCAATTAATTAATTTATTAATAAGGTTAATGCGTGAAACTTTATACAGGTGAAAATAATTTTATTATATATGTTACAGACAGGATAAACCGGAATTCAGGAAATACTAGAATTTCCTAGTTAAAACGAGAATGTCCTAACGCTGATCGGGCATTCTAGTATTTCCTAGGCCGAATACGAAATGCCGAATATTTCTTATTCAAAGTCCGGAATTTCTAGTTTTTCCTAGTTTACAATTCAAGCATATGCTTCCCTTGAATCCTTACAATGAAATGTAGAGGTCATTGAGGCATGACTCGCATATGCTATCAGCCACCTTTACTGAAAGTGATATCAGCTGAAGTTAAAAAACTTTCAACTGCTATAATTCCATAAGTGCATCAGATAGAGGTATGATTCTTTAGAAAAATTTTATCAATATGCTATAATCTATCAATCCATGCTAATTCCATAGGTTGGATAATTTTGTAGAAATTGTAGTTTTTTTTTTTTATACATGCTGTATATTTTTATAGCTTTTATAAAATACAGGGTCCACTGGAAGAACAGGCGATTTTAAAAACTGAATATCTCATATATTAAATTTATTTTTAAACTCTTGCTTATGAAATATGTAAGAACATTAAATAGCATTTACTTTACATGTGTTTTGCATGACATGTCCTGAAGATAATGTCCCATAGATGGCTCTCTACACATTCTTGTAACCTCAATTGGAAATTATCCATTACTTTGCATAGCATTTGAAGAGGAATCTGTGCTATCTCTTGCTAGATTCTTTGTTTTAGTGATGGGATATCTTTTGGTGCTGGAGCACCACACACTTTACTTTTTAAATATCCCCAAAGGAAATAGTCAGAAGCTGAAAGATCCAGTGATTTTGCAAAACATGGCAAATTCCCATGTCTTGAGATGACATGATTGGGGAACAATCTTTTGACGACATCCATGAATATTTTTGCTGTCTTCAAAAAAGTAGAGATCGATAATCCCGACAGATGAAATACGTACCACACTGGCATTTTTTCACAAGAGATAGCACAGATTCCTCTTCAAATGCTGTTCAAAGTAATAGATAATTTCCAATTGAGGTTACAAGAATGTGTAGAGAGCCATCTATGGGGCATTATCTTCAGGACATGTCATGCTAAACACATGTAAAGTAAATGTTATTTAATGTTCTACATATTCCATAAGCAAGAGTTTAAAAATAAATTAAATATATGAGATATTCAGTTTTTAAAATTGCCCGTTCTTCTGGCGGACTCTGTATTTTAAAAAACCTACAACTGATATCAAAATAATATGGTATCTATCATCATTATCAAAGCATCCACATCTCATGTGTAAATTTTATTATTGAAGAAAAATTGCATGAATTATTTGAAGGAAATCATGATTGGATTGCATTTAATAATTCATCTTATCAATTTACTGTCCTTATCAAAATGACATTCAAATTCAATCATATTTCCACATATTCTGAAATTTTAAAATGCAGAGCATAATTTTCTCAATGCATTATATTCCTAAAGTCACTAGGTAGATGAAGATTTTCGCAGAATAACTGAAGATAAATTAGCTACTGGATACGAAGTTAATAACATGTTGACAAACCATGCACTGGTTACAAAGGCTTTCCATTTTAGTGACATCACATACATTAGAACATAGCCATCTAAGTTTAGATGCCACGTATCACAATTTACAATATGATGATTCTAGCAATAGTTATTTTAAGTTTTATTTGCTCATTTTATTAATAACTATTATTTTATTGTTAATTGCAAATAATTTTCTTTGACACACAAAACTATAATTATAGGATTAAAAAAGAAGTTATAAAATTCAAACTTCTTACAATGAAGCTAGTGGTAGAGAAAATTATATCAGGCATCAATGATGGCATATACATATTGCCACCTATAGATAAGTGGATAATAGTTATAGTAATGCGAGTTTTTGAGGGATCAGATCCCTACCTCACAAACTCAGGGAACCCGGGAGCAGTGTAATTACAACTGGCTATACTACTTAAATTATATATTATGATTTAATGGTGCCAATCAGTTAAGTTGAATAATATATAAATTATAATGCTTTAATGAATATAGGTATGACCTGAAAATGAGGTCACAATTTTCAAGATCTTACTTATACAAAAAAGTATAATTTTACTCAAATTTTGATTATATTTATAAAAAATTTTAACAAGCAAAAGTTTCGAAATTGAATAATGTCGTTGTTTTTTAACAACACTTTTACCATCTAGAACAGAAAAAATAAAACCTCAACTAAAAAATTTTACAAAACTCACCTGAAAACAAAAAAGTTCTTTATTAAAAATTCTTATTTAGAGATAGTGCTGAAAATAGATATATGGGTAATGGCAATAAAGAATTGAATTTAGGTGGCGTATTACATTTAAAAAAGCACTGGAAAAATGCCTGTGGACCATGTCTCATTCTGGCCCACTCTCCCCTACAATATATTCATGGGGAAGTTCAAACATTACCTTTATTACTTCATGGGGAAGTTCTGGGGTGTTCCCTATGGGTCATTATACTCATGGGAAAAGGCCCAAAATATGTATTTAATCATTCCAAATTAGGAACTACTAAAATTCAGAAAAGTAACCTTTCCTTTTTAATAGATAAAAAAAGTTCTCAGAAACTTTAATTTTTAATGTTATGATTTCCCTTCAAGAGCTTCTAATATGAAAATTAATAACCAATATAACTATTTTACCTTTAATAAACACAATAAAAATTCCTACAGCAAATTTATTGCCAACTGTAATAGCAGTTTCTTTTTTTACTGCCCCGCTGGCAGGATTAGGAAAACTGTCTGCTCATGTGCAAGGGACTGAGTGAGTTTTCATCATTACTGCTCTTTGGACTGAGCAAGTTTTCAAAAGCAAAACAGGATTCGAGTGTCCCGTACATGTCAATTGGCATGGTTTTGGGAACAAACCAGCCTTTAATAAGATAGATGACTTCAATAGGAGTATGTATTTGCATCAAATAAAAAAAATGATCAAAATGGATGGAACATGTTTTGAGATCACACTGTTCAATTAATGTTTAATTATCAAACTTTTATATTAGATTTGATATCTGAAAGATTTTTAATCTTTTGTGTGTCTGTAATTAATAAAATTAAGCTTAATTAATATGCAAAAAATTAAAATTATCATATCTCACGTAATTTTCGTCAAAATCTTTTAAAATTTTTAAAATTTATTACATTTTTTATTCAGTTTTTTATATATATATAGAAAAAAATGACATGATCACCAAAAAGCAATTTGATTTTATATGACGATTTAGTCATCCAATGAAATAATTGCTATCTTTTGATAGTGGCTGGGCTTCTGAATACAAGCCATAAATGAAGAAATAATTGCTATTTTTGGATAGTAGCTGGTCTTCTGAATAAAACAAGCCATAAATGAAGAAAATCAGACTATATTTTCAAAAAAATTAGTATGCAAATTCTGATTAATGAATATTAAGATATGTTGTGTAATTATTTTAAAATTTGCATAGATTTATTGAAATATTTCCATTATTATTAATAATTTATATTTATTGATATGTTTTTCTTAATTTCAATAATTTTTAATTTAACCCTTTTGCTGCAGCTATTTTTTCAATTAAGCCCTAATTAATATGCAAAAAAAAATATAAAAAAAACTAAAATTGTGAAATCTCACTTAATTTTCATCAAAATCTTTTGAAATTTTTACTATTTATTACATTTTTTGTTCTCTGTTAATAATGTAAGCAGTTTTTTAAATTTTAATTCTTTCAAAACTTTTTGTCCCATACATGTCAATTGGCATGGTTGATATGATATCAGTGAAAAAACAATTTTTTTTTTATATGAAATTTTTTTATCTCTCCAATGAAATAGTTAATATTTTTAGATAATGACAAGTGTTCTGAACAAAATGAGCTATGAATGCAGAAATTATATGAAATTTTTTTATCTCTCATAATATTTTAATATTATTAGGTTAATATTTTTAGATAATGACAAGTGTTCTGAACAAAATGAGCTATGAATGCAGAAATTCAGCCAAACATTTCAGATATTGATGCTAAATCAGAAGTTATGTAACATTTGTTGATTGAAATTACCTCATTTAATTATTTAAAAAAATTACATGAATTCTTTGAAAAATATTGTCATTTTTATTAATATTTCATATTTATTAACTTGTTCTTACTTCATTTTGAACAATTCTTAGCAATACTTTTTGTAAATTTTTTTATTTATATGAAAAATCTTAACATATATGAAAATGGTCTCATCTGATACATAAATAGCTATAATATATTATTTTTTATTCCTCTAATTGGACTCCCTGGTGTATACTAACTCCAGACCTAATGTCACTTACCTATATGCAAAGTAGGCTTAGCTGAAAGCCTACCTTGCACATGGAAAGGATTGGCTGTGTAAAGCAAGAAAAAGTATCATTCTCCTTTAAATGGCCTGAAAGTGTTTACATTTTCTTTTTTTATAATTTTCCCCTAAATTTTGGTGAAATTAAAACAAAAAATGAACAATTATAATAAATTTTAGTTTATTTTAACTGAATTAACATGTTCTTATTTAATTTATAAATTCCTATTTAAACTAAATATTGTTACTTTTTAAACGTATCATTTTCGAAAGATACTTGTATTTTTTATTTTTCTCTTAATGATACTTTTCTGTTACATAGATAACTTATTCATCTTTCCTTGAATTGCTATTTTTGTTATGGCAATTGGAAATAAACTAATACCATAAAAGACTATTTAGGGTTTTTTGTTTATTTTGCAGAATTTGAATAAGTTTTCATTATTTGACTTTTAGTAAACTTTAAAGATTATACAGATGTACTTACTACCTTATAATTTTGCATTTTAACATGTCTCTGTTCAATAATGTCAACAATGTCTAGTTAAACTGCACATTACTTAGTTAAAGTTCAGAATTAATTTATAATTATCAACTAACTGAAACTGCTAGGTATACTGAAATTACCTAAGTTATGCTAACATTAAAGTGGTTTTGAATTTAACAGATACATATTAAAGCTTTTCTATATTTCTATTTAAATTTTTAATATTCTATTTAAGGTTTTGATATAATCATTTAAAACCAAACCACAAAAGTACTTCAGATTTAAATTATTAAATTTGTGGTTTTATCTAAACTTATTTTGACCTGATTCTATTATTTGTAATTTAAAAATTATATTATAAATAAAAAAAAAATCAAAAACTGTACTTCTGTACTTTTTTGACATGCACTGCTTAATGTTATCAGTCAGTTATTGTTATCAAATAGATCACTTCTACTATACCATCAATAGCCACAGGCAGTAATTGTGGCATATGCTATCACAAAGGGTAATTTCCTTTATTAGAGAGAGAGAGAGAGAGAGAGAGAGAGAGAGTTTACATGGGTAACAGTATTTTTGTTGCTCAGCAGGAGTCTGCAAATAAGCGCAAAAGTTCCACAAATATTGATTTTGAGGTTACAAGTAAATCTTTGCGAATAGTCAAATACAGGAATACAGAATCCGCAACGCACTCATAAAATTTTTAATACGGAATTGACTGTACAAATATTTTGTGAAATTTTATCTTTTTTTTTTTTTTAATTATGTTATGCCAATTCATTAATTTTTAAAATTTAGCTATAATTTTTGAATGTTCATGTTCTGTACAATAAAATTTATTTTTATATCTAAATGCATAATTCTTTGTATTCTGTCCATAATTTAATTGCTATTTATCATTCTTTAATTATTTTCCCCTCTTTCTTTTTAATGTTGAAATTTTATTATTTGAAATTACATGTAGTGCTTGAAGCAAAAATTGTCAATAAGTCATATTTTTAAATGTACTTAATTTATAATAAAATTTATAAATTACACACTGTTTTTTTTTATCAAATTGTATTCTTTCTCATGATTTTATGTTAATCCATATAAATTTTTAATCTCTCTCTTAAATTTGATGCAAAATTTTTTGATGTTTGCTTGATAAAGAATAAAAATATATATTTTTCATATTATAAATATTTTTCTTTGTTATATTTATGATTGAATTGTTGTTTATGTTTGTAATCCAATACTTTCTTCACCCACACTGTATAAAATTAGTCCTTTGTTTCCCAGTGATTGAATTATGGTATCTTTCTACACAGTTTATTGAAGTAATTTTTTATCAATCAGTTTTCTTTTAATTTTCTTAAGATGTGTCAAAAATTTTTTCTTCATAAAAAAGAATCAATTTTTAATCAAAGGAAGTTCATTCTAATAAGTTTTTTTTTTAAATATTTCTGTAATTTTATTTGTACTAATAATTGTGCCATCTATATACTACATTTAATACTAATTTTCAGTAAATTATTGTATTTTCTAATTGTTTGACATTTCATGTCAAGTCTTTTTAAAAATGTCAGATAAGAAGTTATTCTTTTTAATTTATCATAAATCAATAATTTCTTCAAAATTAGATTTATATTTGCATTTTGAAATACAGTTAGTTTCTGAAGCCTCACCCTTATTTTACATAATAAAACAAACCCCTTTCTTGAGATCAAGCTATTGATCTTAGAATTACACTTGTAATCACTAATTTTACACCCTGACTATAAATTAGTTCTTTACATTACAAATAATCCTAAAATTACTGATATTTTTAAATAAAACAATAAATTTATGCAAGCAAGTGAAAAACTGATAGAATAATCAGCTGATTATTTCCCATCAAATAATCTAAGAGAGCAACTTCAGTGTTGATCATCAAGTAGAGCATTGGTTGTTTTGTTTCTCTGAAAACTTAAAATATCAAATTTCTAAATAAATCTAATTTAAGATAAAACTAGTTGATGCCTGGCATAACGTATGCCATTAAAAGTAATGGAAAGTTAGCCTGGATGACTGTGTAGTAAAGTAGTTGCTTACAATCTTGATGGGGCCAGGATCCTCATCTATAGTTTTTTGGGAAAGTCCAGGCCCATACCTCTATCTTTTTAGGTGGTCTGGGACCAGTCCATTGATCCCTCCTTCAATCTTTTGATTGATGCCATCATCCATGATGCTCAACCTGTGGCAGGTCTATAAGTGCTTGCTAACAACAATATCTCATCAAAATCAGTTTGAAATGGGAGCATTCTATACATGTACAATTCAAGCATATGCTTCCCTTGAATCCTTACAATGAAATGTAGAGGTCATTGAGGCATGACTCGCATATGCTATCAGCCACCTTTACTGAAAGTGATATCAGCTGAAGTTAAAAAACTTTCAACTGCTATAATTCCATAAGTGCATCAGATAGAGGTATGATTCTTTAGAAAAGTTTTATCAATATGCTATAATCTATCAATCCATGCTAATTCCATAGGTTGGATAATTTTGTAGAAATTGTAGTTTTTTTTTTTTTTATACATGCTGTATATTTTTATAGCTTTTATAAAATACAGGGTCCACTGGAAGAACAGGCGATTTTAAAAACTGAATATCTCATATATTAAATTTATTTTTAAACTCTTGCTTATGAAATATGTAAGAACATTAAATAGCATTTACTTTACATGTGTTTTGCATGACATGTCCTGAAGATAATGTCCCATAGATGGCTCTCTACACATTCTTGTAACCTCAATTGGAAATTATCCATTACTTTGCATAGCATTTGAAGAGGAATCTGTGCTATCTCTTGCTAGATTCTTTGTTTTAGTGATGGGATATCTTTTGGTGCTGGAGCACCACACACTTTACTTTTTAAATATCCCCAAAGGAAATAGTCAGAAGCTGAAAGATCCAGTGATTTTGCAAAACATGGCAAATTCCCATGTCTTGAGATGACATGATTGGGGAACAATCTTTTGACGACATCCATGGATATTTTTGCTGTCTTCAAAAAAGTAGAGATCGATAATCCCGACAGATGAAATACGTACCACACTGGCATTTTTTCACAAGAGATAGCACAGATTCCTCTTCAAATGCTGTTCAAAGTAATAGATAATTTCCAATTGAGGTTACAAGAATGTGTAGAGAGCCATCTATGGGACATTATCTTCAGGACATGTCATGCTAAACACATGTAAAGTAAATGTTATTTAATGTTCTACATATTCCATAAGCAAGAGTTTAAAAATAAATTAAATATATGAGATATTCAGTTTTTAAAATTGCCCGTTCTTCTGGCGGACTCTGTATTTTAAAAAACCTACAACTGATATCAAAATAATATGGTATCTATCATCATTATCAAAGCATCCACATCTCATGTGTAAATTTTATTATTGAAGAAAAATTGCATGAATTATTTGAAGGAAATCATGATTGGATTGCATTTAATAATTCATCTTATCAATTTAATGTCCTTATCAAAATGACATTCAAATTCAATCATATTTCCACATATTCTGAAATTTTAAAATGCAGAGCATAATTTTCTCAATGCATTATATTCCTAAAGTCACTAGGTAGATGAAGATTTTCGCAGAATAACTGAAGATAAATTAGCTACTGGATACGAAGTCAATAACATGTTGACAAACCATGCACTGGTTACAAAGGCTTTCCATTTTAGTGACATCACATATATTAGAACATAGCCATCTAAGTTTAGATGCCACGTATCACAATTTACAATATGATGATTCTAGCAATAGTTATTTTAAGTTTTATTTGCTCATTTTATTAATAACTATTATTTTATTGTTAATTGCAAATAATTTTCTTTGACACACAAAACTATAATTATAGGATTAAAAAAGAAGTTATAAAATTCAAACTTCTTACAATGAAGCTAGTGGTAGAGAAAATTACATCAGGCATCAATGATGTCATATACATATTGCCACCTATAGATAAGTGGATAATAGTTATAGTAATGCGAGTTTTTGAGGGATCAGATCCCTACCTCACAAACTCAGGGAACCCGGGAGCAGTGTAATTACAACTGGCTATACTACTTAAATTATATATTATGATTTAATGGTGCCAATCAGTTAAGTTGAATAATATATAAATTATAATGCTTTAATGAATATAGGTATGACCTGAAAATGAGGTCACAATTTTCAAGATCTTACTTATACAAAAAAGTATAATTTTTTATAAATATAATCAAAATTTGAGTAAAATTTTGATTATATTTATAAAAAATTTTAACAAGCAAAAGTTTCGAAATTGAATAATGTGCACCTTGCTAACAGAGATATATATAAAAATACACTAAAGTTAACAAAATATTATTACTTAAGCATGTTTCACATACAATAAGTATCAAATTTTTTAAATATTTTATTTATTTATAAAAGTTGCTTAATTGTTTTAAATATTAAATAATATGATAGAATATTTCACTAATACTTCCACCTGAAAATTTGCTATTATTTATGACTTTTATCTAGTATGCTTCAATATAGCCAACAAGCTGACTTAGTAAGAACTTTTCACTAAGATAACTGTCCAGACTGATACAAGTTGGCCCATGAGCCTTTGCACCAATAAATCTAAACAAGAACCAATCACTAAGATAATTGTCTTTTTGCATCCTGTCATGATAAATAATATCAACTGCAGAAATAATTTTGTCATTAATCTAAAATCATCAGTAGTAGATCAAGATTTAACTGAGGTTGCTGCAACTAACATGAAACTTATCAGAGATACAGGCAATCCCCAACTTACATAGATCTGACATATGTAGATCCATGCTCAAGTAAAGTTTCCCTAACTAAAAACAAAAAATACACTGATCATAAGCATTTTCCTCTTAATTTCATTATTTATCATATGTACATATGTTTTATAGATTTATTAGGTTAGTTTTAGTTAATGAGTCATGCCCAAACCCAGATCTCTCCTGAAAACTGAAGGAGTGGGATTCAGAATTGAATCTGAATCCTCTAAAATGGTAATTGACTGCTTTACCATGTAAATTGTGTTCATTTTTTAATATAACTATTTTTAATATTTATGTCCTTGTGATACAGAATAGGATACTATTTTAGTATTGTATAGGATATGTTTCAACATATGTTTTTTAACTTGCATAAGATTTTGCTGAACAATCCATTTACATATATTGGGGATTGCCTATATATTCTTTCAAAAACAATAGGTCCCCAACTTGCCCAAGAACAACAACATTGCAAGTAAGTTTTTTAATTTCCAAAAAAATTCCATGTAAATCCAACAATGCTTAATTTTGATACACACAAATGAGATCATTAGCAAATGAAATTTATGAACATACTTTAAGCATAGATAAGAAAATTTAAGACCATACATATTTTTGCAAAAAAGTAAATTTTTAATGAATTTTTATTTGTATTTTATGGAAATTCAATAAAAATAATTTATGCATCTGCTTATCTCTGAATCTAGATAAGTCAGGGACCTACTGTAAATCAAGCATTTTATAACTAATTAAACATTCTATAACTTTTCTACTAAAAAAGTCTGGTTCTGATTGTTTAAACTTATTTAATCCAGTCAGAGTCAATGTCTCTGGCATTAGTGGTTCTGAATTGCTAACATAATATATATATATATATAAGCTAATTATAATATAATAAATAAATAATAATTAAGCTCGTTTTAATCCAGTCAGAGTCAATGTCTCTGGCATTAGTGGTTCTGAATTGCTAACATAATATATATATATAAGCTAATTATAATATAATAAATAAATAATAATTAAAACAATCTAGAAATATTTTTTATAACTATAGATGCATTAAGATTATTGGTATCAAAATCTAACATAATATAAAGCAATAATATTTTTACTATTTAAATATTGAAAAAGTATATTTGAATTAATTATTTAATATATTGAAAAGAATATATTTTTATTAAATCTAAAATTATTCTATATAAATTTCCACATTCAACATTGGAACCATAAAGAAATTTTATATTTGTATTTAAATGAAAGGAAATTTTTAGAATCATTCATGCATTTCTTTGTGGTTCCAAATGTTATTTTTGTAATTTGAACAAGTAAATATTTCTTAAGTAAAAATAGTTCCAAATACCTAATTAAACAGACAACAAAGTATCTTTCTTAATCCTTATTTTTTATTAAAAGTATATCAACATCATACAAAATAACAGTATCATTATTTAGCACTGTTATTTTGTATAATGATGGATAAATGGCCAAAAATACTTTAATGAAAAGTAATATGTTCAAAGAAATATCAATTTGTTGTCTATGTAAATATTCTTTTTAATAAAGCTAAAACATCTGTTCTTATTTTCTATCATCTTAAATTAATAATAAAGTATTTATAGTCTTATTTATAAATACTCTTTGGCTCCCAGGATATTTTATTCTAATAATTATTATTAAAAACTCAAAATATTATATATCAAATAATTTTTAATTCAATCCTTAATTAAGTATATTTTGCATGTTTTAATTGCTATTCTTGTCAATATAATATATTATAATACTAATAAATGGGTAAAGCAACTAAAATAGTAGTTAAGATGTTAAATAGCAATCAAAACAAAATATATATATAATTTAGGCTTTCTTTAAATGTTTTTTTTAATGTTATAAAAAGATTTAAATGAAATTCAAAACTAGCATATTCATCGGCATGTAATCTGATCACATGGTAATAATTAAAACATAGGCTTATGAAGTTTTATTGTAATTAATTTTCATTTTGAAACTTATTTCAAGTCTCTTACTTTAATGAACCCATTATAAAATATTAAATAATAATTCATTTTGAATAAATATATAATAGAAAATTGAAAATCATGAATATCTAAAATACTGTTTTCTTTTACAATTTTTCATATGCAACAGACTCCCAATTATCCAGAGTTGGATTATCAGGTTGAGGATTAACTGAGGTCAATCTGCAATCCACAAGTGATATTTAATTATCAATGTTTTATCTTTGATGTACTATTTGAAAGATTTATAAACATTGCAAGTAAGTTTTTTTGATGATCAAAATTAGAATCAAATTAAAAATACAAATATTTCAATAATTTACTTTCCATTGTGCATACAATTAGAACTTATTGTTAAAATATTTATTTTTAATGTAGCATTAAATATATTTCTTGGGTAATCTGGGAAACCTCTGACAAGTGAATATTAATGATATAAAGTGAAAATCCAAACCATTAAAGAATCCTTTTTGAAAACAAATTACTTCACTGCTCTCACAAAACTGGAAATTTTAAGAAATTTCCAGTTTTGTATGAGCAGATATGCATATCATCAAACAGAAGTAACAAAAATGAATGAATAAATATATTGTCAATTCCTGATGTCATGTCATAGGTGGGACTGAGAGCAGTGATAATATTCATGATGTCATAAATCAAGACTGATTTTCATAACTGTAATCTATATAATAATTTGTTTATTCTCATTAGTGTCACGTACAATTTTAGACTAAAATAACTCAAAAATTATTAAATGAAACTTTATAAATTCTTTTGATTTGAATCTCTATGAGTTGAACTTAGAGTTTTTGACTATTAAATATTTTTTTAAAATACCTGTTCTAAAAAAATAAAAAACTCAAATATCTCATAATTTTATAACTTATTCGATAGATGGCATAATGTGTCCGCCTGAGATGTTGGCTTTCAGACGATAATTATGCATTAATTAGTAGATAAGGATATATATGATAATTAATATAACACAAAAATCAATAAATTTTATAAACATCTTCCATTTTAATGTATTTCTATTTTTTTTTGTCAGCGATGTTTGTGACATGACGGTGTTTCTCGCACGTGAAAATAAAATATCATATTCCCTTTCTAACCTGCTATTTACCACTGGATAGTTTTATCAAATGATTTTAGGGAAATTCAGCAGAGGTGAGTGAGTAGTTGATTATCAATCAGTCTGATTACAGTTGTCTCCTCATCCATCTGTTTTGGTTGACAGCTCATGCCTGTAAACAAAATACCAAAATACATTCATCCTTAAATTTTTCTACAAGATTTCTCAGATGATCAAGATATTTGTCAATCTATAGTCATATGTCAAAATTAGGAAATTTTATCGGTGAAAACATTGGCGATGGACTCTCTACATCAACAATCATTTCTCCGAATAACAAATTAGTACATATAGATTGATCATCGGTTAGACTAAAGAACAATAATAAAACAACAAAAGAAGAGTAACAGACATGAAAAATACAAAAAATAACTTGAGTGCAAGATGATTTCAAGCTGCAAGATAGTATAATTTTATTTTGTAAAGTCCGGTAAAAGTAGAAACAAACGAAAGAGTCAATATATAAATCAACAATCATAAAAAAGAAACAGGAGTCAAATCGGTGATATATTCGAGATAAATTGCTATATAAATGACTATTTACTAGAGTTAACAATTCAACCTACCGACACATAATTAAATGTGCAGTCATTGCTTCCGTTGTGTTAAAGATTTGTTTAAAAACGTATATATATTTCCAAAAAGGTACTGATTTCACCTCCAATTCTTTTATGAACTTTAACCTATAGATTGTCTCTTATGTTTGGTACTACTTTTGTGGGCTTTATAATCATTGCAATTATATCCATAGTAATGTAGCTGAACGACTTTAGATCTACCATGTACTGACATCACATTTTTGAGCAACAAAAACAACTGAAATTTCTGTTTCTGAACTGTACAATCGTTTGCCAGTGGATAAAATGTCTAATGACGACAAAAAAGATTAACAGGGATTTATGGCAATCTGCCCGAAGGCAGATACACTTTTAAATGAGCAGCAAAAGCAGGGCCAACAAGAGAAAGAGGATGATGGTGTAAAATTCTTCAGGCCAGGATTCAAAGGGGCCCGACATCATCCCACAATTTTTTTTTAAGCGCTAATTAATCGTAGAAGGAAGGTGCTGAAGTTTTGAATCCAAAGCAGGATAATAAATTGCCTCAACTTTATAACTAAAATTATTTTCCCATGGAAATTTTGCTCCGGGGCCCAGCGACATTTTTTAATGCCCCTGGCGAAACGCTTTAATCCCCAGTGGAGTATATTAATTAAATTCAATAGAAACATCTGGAATTACTCCTAATTAATTTGATATAAAATGCAGAATAATTATAACATTGCTAAGAAATAAGACAATACCAGACTGATTATCCAACAGCACTAAATTAATCATTGAGAAAATGATTGGAAGGAGACAAATCAATGTATGCTAAGCTGGTGAACACGCTTTAATTCCCAGAATGATTTACGTCAAGTAATCATGATTTTCTATTTGAATAGCGAAGAAGTTCCCAGTGGAATCAGCATATGGAATCAAATAATTAAGATTCAAGACAAAGCTTTGAATTCAATTGGAATTTATTTAGAAAAATGTATTTTCTCATGGTTAATTATATATTGCAGCATCAGCAGCAAGTGCATCAGATAATTTATAATTTGTTCTTTCCAGTTATCCCAAAAATTCTGTAATTAATTTTTATAAAGTAATATGTTCTTAATTAATAAGACAAACTTATTTAATAATAAAGAAATTTTGCCTATTAATTACATTAAATTTTGAAATCATTAAATTATAAAATAATTCATTGATCACCGACATATTTTTTATTGCCGGCGTAGCTGCAACAGGTTTACTAGTGTTAAAATAGAGTAATTAGTTCCAAAGCAAAAATTTCACCAAGAAAAAAATATACTTATTTTGTATTATGAAAGATTTAAAAAAAATATCAACCTTGATAAATTAAATGGCAATTTAACCCTTTTGCTTCAAGATAAATATAATTAAGCTTATGTGTGAAATTGCAACTGCATTTTCACACCCTCTCATAATTTTTACCCTAGGCGACTGCCATGCTCACTTCATCCTAAATCCAGCATTGTACAGTGGAATACAAATTATTGCAAAATTTGGATTTTTAATTTGATTATAATTTTGATTTCAAAGTATTTAAGAAGTAATAAAAAATGAATATGGGCCATTTATAAATTTTTCAGATATCGGATCTACGATATATCATTGCAAAATATATTGTTTTTCATATATTTTTTAAATTTATAACTGGTTAAGATAAAATTGCTTTGTGTTTCCTAGAGAGATTGAATTTGCTCCACTGTCAAGTCAAAAAGATGGTGATGATGGTGGTAGGAATTTTGTGGTGATAAATTTTGTAAGGATTAGAGATGTCAGATCATCAGTGTTGGGAAAATAAAAGTCCCACCTATACCAGCAACCAATACCACCACATGATTAAAAGAATAATATATAGATGGTATTTAAAGAACCTTACAATTCCAGATTAGAACAACAGAGATATTATGAATGATAATCTTTCAACAACTTTACATGGAAATTCTATGAAACTATCTTAAATATATATTGGGATGATGTGAAGATTATTAAGAATATCCAATATTCCGATAAATTGCAATTAGCAGAAGCTATTCAAATTTTTAAAAAGTCTAAAATATGTAACATTCATAATGTTAAGCTTCTGAATACAATTTCGTTGCCATAGCAATAGTTGCTAGATATCGATAATTAACTTAAATTATTTTATATTTACTGCATTAACTTTTTTCTTTCTTAACTTATTATTTTCAAGTATATTTTTAATACATATGCATTTTAATACTTATTTGTTATATTATTTTATGTATTTTATTTTTTGCTTTTAAATAGCTATTGTTTGTTATCTGTTTTCTAATTTTTTTTAATTTTTAAATCTTCTATACAACTACTTTTGCATTCCATTTTACATTTGTGTAATTTGTTGTAGCACTGATGAAGACTATGTCAAGCTGAAAACATTAGGTATTTGTTATTTTTAGTTGATTAGCCTAAATTAGTGCTTTGTCTTCTTATATGCTTATAGCAAAGGTAGTCTTCTATTGTTATCATGAAGTCATATAGAATTTACTTCAGATGTGATTATCCCATGTCTGTTGTTAAAATTATAGATATAACTACAGCATTTAATAAAAAGAAACAGTAAAAATTTTGTATTTCAACACATACATTTCACCAGATAATTTTCTATTGCTCAACAAATAATGTTACTAATTTAACCCTTTGCACTCCGTAAAAATATTTTTTTTTATCATTCTACAGCTATAGTGCGTCCATTTAAAAAAATTATGATTTATTGTTTTTTTGTCATAACTTTATGATTTATTGTTTTTTTGTCATAAATTTTTTGCATTTTAATATTTTGACACGAAAAAATTGGATTTTGTCGGCAATATACCATACTCTGATACCCTTTTTTAATTTTGGATGAAGAATCAAAAGAATAAAAGAAAAAAAATACAAAAGCAATTAGGCCTAATTTGCATATGTAAACAATACATAATTTTTCAAATTATTCATGATTTCGGGTATCGGTTAAAAAAAACTTTTTATATATTTACATTCTTGATGATATTCCACATCTAATAATACCAAATACTTCATAATATTAAAAACTTTTTTCGATTCTCGAAGGCAATTTATGAACTGAAACATGATCCCCAGATTGTAATTTGATCTCTTGTGTAAAAAACAATCATACTATCCCTCTCGCAGATGAAATACGGTATTCTACTACACAAATGTTTAAAATTATTATTTATTAACCATTTTTATTCGTATTTTTTTCAAATAATATGAGATAAATAATTTTTATTTTATAAGAAGTATTAGTACGATTTGAGAGCTCAATGTACAGCGCAATGCGAAACCTGACACGTTGAAAAAACAAACAATCGTTTTATCCCTCTCGCAGTATTCTACTACAAAAATGTTTTAAATAATTGTTTACTTGGCAGTTTTCTTTGTATTTTCTTAAAATAATGTGAGATAAATAATTTTTATTTTATAAGGAGTATTAATACGTATGAAAATGTCGACTTTGTTGAAAATTTTGTTATTTTAATAAATATTGCTGTAATTTGTATACGTAGCAATCATCCTACCATCTCTATGCCAGTTTAGAACATGAAATAGAATAACATCAAGCTGCTCTTTAAGGTTAAATAATAATAAACGAATTTAACATACCATCTCTATGCCAGTTTTTTCACTAATTTTTGATAAATTATCGTTTTTATACATTTTTTACTCAAATTTATCTCAGTGCCTTTTAAAAATGAGTTGGTGAATTATTTCTCCGTATTTAGTCATTATAAGTCATTAATTTTTTATACGTTTTTTACTCAAGATTAGTCTCAGAGCCTTTTAAAAATTACGTTTTTTACTCAAGATTAGTCTCAGAGCCTTTTAAAAATGGCGGAAGTGAATTATTTCTCTGTATTTCGTCATTCTAAGTCATTAATTTTTCGAAAAATAGTTAAAATATAATAATATTCAATTATTTCTCTGTATTTAGTCATTCTAAGTCATTAATTTTCCAAATGAATTATTTCTCTGTATTTCGTTTTCTAAATCAGGGGTGGGCAATTATACTTAAGATTTGTCTCAGTGCCTTTTAAAAATGGCGGATGGTGAATTATTTCTTATTAGTCTCAGAGCCTTTTAAAAATGGCGGATGGTGAATTATTTCTCTGTTATTTAGATATTATAAGTCATTAATTTTTAAAAATAGTTAAAATATAATAATAACAGCATTTTCAAACAAAGGGGATTGTTCGTCACGGCTCTCTCCCTTTGTAAACATAATGTAACAACCCACAGCCTACAGTCATGTAGTTGACCTTGGATGAACACTATTGACAGTAATTATACACTCCTGTTCAACTAATTACTTGTTTTGACTTGAGATAACACAGAAATTACTTTATTGTTTAAATTTTTGTGTTATTTTTAAAATATAACTAATATAAACAATCAGCTGATTTGAAAGGTTTTTGGTTAGATATTTCCCGCCAGAATCTAGGACGCCAACTTCCGCGTCAAGCGTGGTATAGGTCGCTTTGTTTCTCTGATAAGTTAAAATTTATAAATTTTTAAATAAAACTAATTTATTGAATTTTATGTGTGAAAACGTAGTAAAATCGTATTATTTACAAGGGGCCAAATTTTCCCAAATTTTAATCTACTGGATCAAGAAATCTGTAAAAAAGAAGTATGGATAAACTAAGAAAGAAATGTGGAACATGATAGAGCAAGTCAGACAAATTCGGACAATTCGTTCTTGAATTTTTGGCGGTCCAAAGATGGCGCTTATATTAGTAAATCCGATTATAAAACGATAAAAAAATTTTTAAAAATTTAATTCAAAATCCAAATTTTACCAAAATTTTGGTTACTATGATAATACAATGAAAAATATGACAGAAAATAATATTTTGAAAATTTATTTTTCAAACATAAATAAAAATAAGGGCACCAGACCCTGTCAATACGTTATTGACAACGGAGTGCAAAGGGTTAATAAATTGTTTAAGCATACTAACTATAGATTAGCGTGGAAAAGAGGGTATACGCTTCTTAATATCCTTAGAAATGGTAAAGATCTTATACTGGATCATAGAAAGCCAGGAATTTATTCAATCCCTGTATTTAACAAGGATGAGAATTGCCAACAGTGGTATATAGGTAGCACTAGAAGAAACCTTTGTAAAAGACTCAAAGAGCATATGTCTGATATCGCCTCAGGGAGGTTGATGACGGCCCTGGCCAACATGGTTAGGACGGTATATAATGGCAGAGGGATTACTATATTGGAGGCCTTAAAGTTGGAAAAATGGAAGAATGAACAGTGCCTTATAAATGACTACAGTCTGATTGAACTACCTTTATTTATCATGGAGATGGTGCGCTGTAAATGATGGTGGCTGTATGAGTGATATATTGTAGGTTTAAGAGTATCCATGATATCAGGTTACGTTGGAGACAGCTCTCCCTTTCGTAAAAAGAATGTAACTTGTCCACAGCCTACAGCCATGTAGTTGACCTTGAATGGACGCTATTGACAGTAATTATACATCCCTGGTCAAGTAATTTTTTTTAAGGGACAAATTTACAAATATTTTTAAAAGACAGAAGCTCAAACTTATTTAAAAAATCTCTTGAGCTTCAATCATCTGTTTACTTGCAAGAAAACTTGAATTTTTTTTTAATTGAGCTGACTCAAGCCCAGGGCTGGGGTGTTAGCATCAGTGTCGACAGTTTTAGATGTGTCAGTATCGGCAATAACTTTCTCATTGCTCATAATTTATTAGTTTTAAATTTAAAAAACGCGTATTGAATAATTTTCTCTTTTGGTGAATAAATAACTTTTTCAGTAATAAAAAATATTGAATATAAATGTGTTTTAAAAAATCATTTGTGCATGTTTACTATCAGAGGAGTTGGTGTTGGTAAAAAAAAAAAAATGTAGGTGTCGGTGTTACTATCAGAGGAGTTGGTGTTGGTAAAAAAAAAAAATGTAGGTGTCGGTGTTGGCACATTTTCCTGCCGATACCCCAGCCCTGCTCAAGCCAGAAACTCTACTTAGAAGGAAAAGGATTTACTAATCTTGCAATTTGAGAAATTTAACACACTGAAAATCAAATCCATTTTAAACATGGGCAAATTTTTCTATCAAGAGACCATAACTATTTTAAACATAAGGAATTCAATTCAAAGTTATTCCCATATCTAACATGACCAAAGTTCTTTGCTGTATAGCAGGGATGCACAAACAGCGGCCCACCTCACCATGTGTTATTTTAACAAGTCACACAATCAACGAAATATTATTTGTAGTTTTGAACAATACATTTTCAAATAGTATTTTTCTGAAGTAAAATTATATTTACAGTGGTTCAATAGTAATGTTTTATAACAATAATGAAAAAATAATAATCATATTTGTAATAATAAACATTTTTTTTTATTTTTACTGTATTTGTGTGTGTGAAATAGGTAATTTTAAAGAATTGTACATTCGCACAAGATAGCACTGTCGTTTAATTAATAAAAATTTAGAATTAATTGTGTGTTTAGACCTTGGTTGAGACGGATCATTCAGACCAGTCGCCAGATTTACAAATCGTTCGACTGATTTTAAGCAGCCACACATGGAGCAATTTGTCGTCAAATCTGTCGTCAGAGACCAAATCGTTCGACAGATCTGACTGTGTATGGGTAAATGTGAAGCGATTTCTCGAATCGTCCGATCTATTGTGGTTTTCTGGGATTCCCAACAACTTTCGGTGTCATCGACAGATATTTTGTACATGTTCACTATGGCAGCACAATTTTTTAAAAATGAATTTGCATAAATGAAGTGATTATAAATAAATATATTAATTTATTGTTTAGAAATTAATTCATATTCTTAATATAAATAAATTTATGTATATTTAAATTATTATTAATTTTATATTATATATAGCATATCAGTTTTAAGTAATGAAATAAAATGGTATCTCAATTGAAAATTTTCGTTTTTCTGATTATTTACAGAATAGTAAAGTTCGTGGTCCGAGTTTGTTTCTGTTCCTCGATATAGTTCGATATCGAATATAGACTTCACAATATTACTTCAAATACACAAGTTTATTTACAACACAAAAAAGTGTGACTCCACTCGTGATAAAAAGCAGACAAAACGGTTCTCCACGGGAGGGTAGAAGTGTGAGCACACAGGAGAGAAAAACCTTCCCGATCCGCACGGAATGCTCCAGAAGTCCATCTCTGTTCGGTCCTCTTCTGTTCACTCTGGGATCTATCTCCCCAGAGAACTAATCTGCTCCATCCGCTTTCCGTGCGATCTCCACTCTCTCTCTCTCCATCTCGCTCTACATGTCTGTCTTTGATGCTCATCACACCCTCACTGCCTGTCCCCCCTTGCTTTGCTTTTTTTTTTTTTTATCTTTCCCACAATCCTGTTTGTTTTTTTCATATGCTTCCCCCTCTCGAGTTTGAATTAAAAAAAGGGAGACAAAGCGACCTCTCCCTAAATTGGTCTAATTACCACACCCTTACTGACTGACGGCGTTTACTTCCGGCAGCCTCCCACCAGGGAAGTCCAGATGTCCACAAAAGTATCTCACACTCCATGCTCACAACACATTCTCTGTAGTGTTTGCTTGACGATGGATCTGAACAATTGGTCTCAACAACGGATCTGGTGATAAATCATTCCGTGTGTGGAGTCCTACAATCGGTCTGACGATTCAGCAGTTTGATGACTGATCTGAGGATATATCACACCGTGTATGCAGATTGTCAGACAACGACAGATCAGAAACGATCCGTCATTGCAACTGATATGAAAACAAATCGCACCATGTGTGGGAACATACAATCGGTCTGACGAATCTGAAATCTGGCGACCGATCTGACGACAAATCGCTGTGTGTGGCGGCCTTTAAAGGGATCTTTAATGACTTTCTCATCATCAAAACTTTAGAATTAAACAAATTGTCTTAATTTAATAGATAAAAATTGTAAAATATTTCAAAATTTCATAAAACATCAATTTTAATTTAAAAAATATTCTTTTTTTTTTTTATAAAATAGGAAATATTTTCCTCTGTTATTCTTAAAAATTTCAAATGAATATAATGAACCATTAATTTTACAGAATTTTTTCAAAAACTTTAGGTCCAAATTACCATAGAAGTCACTAAAATTGTGTAACACATTTCTATTGCCACACTAACGGGCAATAAAATCCAGATAAGTTTGAATAAGAAATAACTGATACACTATTTCCTTTAGAAGAAATGATATAAATTTACAAAAGAAAAAACAACCTGAATAATAAATGTTCAATTAGACTGCACCAAACACAAACTACAAGAAATACTACTCGAGCCCTTTAGCAGTCAAAAGATTTTTATTCAGTAACGTTTTCAACGCTCTTGGCGTCTTCCTCAGCTGTTGAGGACGCCAAGAGCATTGAAAACTTTACTGAATAAAAATCTTTTGACTGCTAAAGGGTTCTTGAGTAATAACAACCTGAATAATTTATAAAGTTATCTCTGGAATTTGTAGTTAAATTAAATCATCAATAAAGATGAATAAGCATTTAACACTCAAAAAGAACTGAAAAATTATGGATAGGATGTATTAACAAATAGATGTCAACTAGAAAATAATAAGTTAATTGATATGGAAAAAAATTATAAAGAATGGAAAATATTTTTATTCAAAATTCAAAACTAAAGAAAGAATAAGTAAGAACAACAGCAAACTATAAAAAAATGATAGGAGAGGATAATAAGAAATTAGAACAGCAATATGAATCAAGTCACATGATTAACCTGCTGGGAGAGATCAAAATTTTATAATACAGGCGGCCCTCGACTTTCGCACAATTCGCTATTTCGCACATTTTTTTAAATTCAACTTTTTAAATATTTTTGTCGATAAGAAAAAATTTTCTTCCATGAAGAATGATCTAAAGTGCTGTAGTTCGCTTTACATTCTCGGACACACATTATTTCCCACAATAGCGGACCACAAATTAGTAACATAATGTATGTACAGTAATTAGTAACATATGTTACTAATCTGTGTAGCGGACTTCTCGGAATCGTAATCACTACCCGATCAAGAGGCCATATTATTGACGTCATCGATAGAGCATGAGATACCGATTGGCTGAAAATTTTTAAACGATGGGAGCGCATAGGAACTGTAGTAACAGCCAATACAGTACTGTACGTGACGTTAAC
>AYEL01067844.1:0-21284 GCA_000484575.1 Olivierus martensii
GTCAATCGTGGTCGTAGTCATAGACGTGGTCTCAGACCAGTGTGAATCTAGCCTTGCGACAGCGATCTCGACCACAATCGCGACCATTGCTATAGGAACAATCCCATCAGGACTCGTTTCTCGACTCTTTACTGCGACCACGACAATATTCAACTTGCTGAATATTGTCGTGGTCTCAGCGGATACGTCATTGCGCTAGCCAATAGAAAGGAGGCATTTAGCTATCTGTTACGAATTGTATGCTACATCAGCTCTTATTGGCTAGCAGTTGCTATTGGTTGATTCGAAAAAAATTGTAATTTCTGCTAAAGATAGGCATATTAAATATTAATTGTAAGGTATCAATATTTTTGTCCACCTTATGTTTTCAGTTTTGGTTTGTACAGAAATAAATAATTGCTATTTCTGATTGAATGTGCTATCCTTACTATTCTTTGCTCTTTCCAATTTCATAAACAGGGTTTGAAAACGTTACATTAACCTCAAACACTAATATTACCACAATAATAATAAAAAATGGTGGGGTATCAATACTTTTGTCCACCACTGTATTTTATAGAAAGAACATTAGTAGATATTGATTATCTGAAAAGTATTGTTTTTTTCAGGTTATCAACTTTACAAACTTAGGAATACTTTAATATTATCTTGGAATTAACACTGCACAAAAAACTTATTTTGAATCAGAGTAAAAATAATGTTAACCTGAAAAATAAAAAAAATACTATGATTATAATCTCAAATTCCATATAAAAATTTATTATGTTATTTGATGCTCTACATCAAATAACATAATAAATTTAATATGATTTTCTCCAAAGTAATTAATTTGAATCATATTATTTTATTGAAGCTAGACATTAATTTTATGAAATTTGTTATTATTGTAATATTTAATTTGATATTTGGGATAGTTAAATTTATTCCAAATTATTTTAAAATCTAAAAAATCATATTTACTAAAATTACAGTCAATAGAAATTTTACTTAATTGGAAAATCATTTTAGTTGCATCATAATAAAATCGATTTTTACAAAAAATTCATATTTTTCTAAATCTATTTCTTATTTCTAGTGTGGTCTTTCTGTAGAAAAAGCTGAACAATTAAATTCTGAACTAATTCCAATGACAAGTATGTTGACTCAAGCATATTTTGTTATGAAATGGACTACTGAATGCTACATCTCTCATGTACAGCCAAATCTAATGTAAGTAAAAAAATATTAATCAATTTCTGAAAATTTGCATTAAAAAATTAACATTATTTTTACAGTGAATCTGGTATGCAACAGTTAACATTATTGGATATGTCTGAAAATCCTGATATATCATCAAGAAGTAAAAAATCGAGTGAGTAATATATACTATATACGGATAGTTCTTGACTTATAATGCATCTACTTATGATCATAATACAATTTGTAAATCCTGTAATTGATCAATGCAATTCGTGTGTATGAGTTACCTGCCAATATATCATTCCATGTGCAATGGATTGATATGCATTGTCCATTTTGTATCTACTTTCTTTGAATTTGTTATTTATTAAATTTAATATGATATTGTATTGTATTTTAATGAATAATAGTAATGATTAATTGATAAATAGAAGGAATTTCTGACTTGTTACCATATCTTACAATCAGGATGCTTTGAACCAAACTCTGCCATAAGTCAGACTATCTGTACCATTCCATTTTTTTCTTTACCATTCAATTTTATTTTTTAAGAAAATAAAATTGAATGGTAAAGAAAAAAAATAAAATTGAAAAAGAAAAATAAAATTGAAAGTTAAAAAGTTTTTAACTTTTTATTTTTCTATACTATTTTAATCATATTGAGTAGTATTTATAGTTGCCACATATTGATCTTTAAGTTTTGTAATTTCCTTTGTATGTTTTTAATTATTAGATTTTGTAACCTAATAATTAATTTAATAAATCACATTTAATAAATATATATAAATGAATTCATAATAATGTCTTGCCTTATTGGGTCTCAACTCCTATCTGGTTTTGTGTTTCAAATGTGTACTTTGAATCACAAAATCAGATATGATTTTTATATCTTAATGTAGTGAATTTTAATTAATTAAATTCATTACATTAAGTTGAATTGTTATGTTTTTTTCAAGCTTTAGACAACTTTAGAAGTAAAATTAGCTGAATATTGAAACATTTGAAGAACATTACATTATTAAAGAGAAACTATAATAAAAAAAATGACTGAAAAGCAAGAATAATATATATTGATTTTTCTGTTCTATAAAATTATAACTATTACTCTCTAATTATTCTCTTTTGCTGAATTATTATCATCATATCATCATTCCTTCTCTATTTCTAAATTAGTCTTAATCTTCTGATTTAAAAATAATTATTTTAATTATTGTGCAGTTAGAATAAAACAATATATTTTATGCCATAGAATTAAATATTGCATTCTCTAATAGAAATTTCTAGTTAAAAGTTATTTCAATGAAAACACTTAAGCAATAAAAAAAGCATTATAGAATTTAGGTAAAGTTGTTTAAATTCAAAATATTTTCAATAAAAAATTCCATTCTCTAATGATTAAAATATTTAAAAAAATTAATTATAATTGAATTTTAAATTAGAAGACAAGTTCTTTGACTTACATTAGGGAATATCTATTAGAATATTATATTAAATTATACATTACTGTAATAAACTTAATGAACACAAAAGTACAAGAACCAGACACAAAAAGGATAATTTTGGTACATCAGGCCATTGATCATGGATTCATATGCATGTAAATTGCATTGACCAATAACAACTTACTGATTTCATCACTGTTATAAATCATTAACATAAGTAGAGGAAAACCCTATATTTTGTATCACTTTAAATATTTATTTAGTTTACAAAAAGTCAAAAAATTTAATTCACTGGCATTTATATACATGGATAAAAATATATGAAACATAGCAACAAATAAAAAAAATCTGATAATGTTTTTGCAAATTTTCAGAAGAAAAAACAAAGTATTAAATATATTTTTACATATAATTCACATAAAATTAATGATTTTAAATTCAATTTATAATAGCAATAAATGAATTATTCCTCTATTATAAACAAGTGACAATATTTTATTTGATTACATTAAGTATACAGTTTCTATATTTTGTTAAAAACCAATTATTATGTCATACGTTTTAAGTTTCATAAAATAATTTGTTATAAATGATCATTTAACATGATCAATATTATTTCTATATCTGAATCCTTTTTGTTTTGTATTGCTTTTTACCAGAGGTTATTAAATTGCAGTGCTATTCCAGTATTCACTATGGGCTATCTGTATGGCTATGAAATGAAAAATAGATCTGGGCTTGGTTCAAAGAGACAGATTAAATTCTTCTTGAAAGAATCTAGAGCTACTGAACCTAGAATTGATTCCAAATCATTCAGAATGAAGTGCAATATATTGCCACATAGCTAACTCATTCATTAATGCAAATCAGTAGAAATGGTTTAATTTTCCACTCAGAGCATCTAGGATCAAATCAGTGCCTTAGATCAATGGTCTGAATTAGACAGGTGTTATTTAGAGGCAAGAAAACCTATATGTATGCCAAGTACATATTATTTGCAACTGAGATACCAATTTATTAGTGACATAAGTGTAATATAATGCAATGTAGAGATAAATTTTCTCACTCTGATTAATAAATTTGATCTGGGAAAATGGCTTAAATGCAAATGACATAACATGAAATGGTGTAAATTGGAGAATTCCAGTATTTATTATTTTTGAAAAGTAATCTCTGTAATTTCCAAAAAATTTTGCAATTATCCATAGCCTACTTCAATTCACTGTAACTGAAATAAGTTAAGGGAATAGATGAAAACGTTTTTGGTAATAAGTCATACATCATTGTTGAGAGTGCCAGTAGTTTTTTAAAGGATTTAATATGAATTTGTAAAATTGTTAATTTTTTTAAAATATGTAATATGAAAAAATTTCAATTAATACTTATATTTTTCAATATATAGCATTCATACCTGGCTCTTTGGTGCATTTGTTTCTACGTGAACAGGGAGGTATTCAAGTTCGTCAATTACTTGGTTTATTACAGTCAGCAGAAGATGGAATACAAAGTGCATGGATTAATCTTTTACCTTCTTTAGTCAATATTGTGGCTCAGTTAATGTATCCTTAAAATAATTTTTTTATGATTGAAAATAATTTTTATGAAAAAATATTTTGATTTTATTCAGGAATTGGTTTTATATAGTGTTACAACATTAAAGTATCTGTTACATTTGGATATACATTTCTAAACTAAAATCCGAAGTACAGGTAGTTCTTGAATTTACAGTCATTCAACTTGCTGATCAATTTTATGATTGCTTATGATATTCCAAACTTGGCTATTTTCATAGCACATTGGTTAGAAATATTATTTTATTTTATTAAAAATTTAGAAAAGCAATTGCTTATCCTAAATATGAAAAAACCACTTGCTTTAAATCACAATCAAAGTTCATATAGCACTGACAGCAAGTATTAAAGGAACTTTAATGTGGTAAAACGTTTTCGGACCCAACACCGGTCTCTCATAAGTACATGTTTCTTACAAAGATAACATTCTTAAACGAACCTTTTTCATTTAAGAATGTTATCTCTGTAAGAAACATGTACTGATGAGGGACCGGTGTTGGGTCCGAAAACGTTTTACCACATTAAAGTTCCTTTAATACTTGCTGTCAGTGCTATATGAACTTTGATTGCAATTGCTTATCACCTTGGGGATCTGGGTTCAATTCTAGATGATTTTACACCTTGGAGCCTGGATTCAATTCCAAATTATTTTATAAATTTAAGGACTCATGATCAAATCTGGACAATTTTACCATCTTAAAGCTTTCAGTATTCCATTGTTTTGTTATTACTAAAATTATTACCATTGTGGGTCATTTTTGACTTATAATGGGATTATCAAAATATTACCCCATCATAAGTTGAGGACTACTGTATTTAAGAATATTAAAAATTTAATGTTCTTGAATAAAATATTGCATAATTTTAGTTGTCTTGAATAAACATTTCAGTTTATTTTTATAGGATTATTTTTTCATTGATATTGTAAACAAACATTTTCAATAGTAATATTCAACTAAGGAGTATTGTTTCAAAACTTGTAAAAATTATCTAAATTTATAGATTTTTACATTATGAAACTTTGTCAATCAAGATTTTGATTATCTGTGGTAGTTGTGATTATTTGTGGCTGTGTAAACAATGTTATCAATTTGTCTTCAAATCATTCAATATTTTAAATATAATAATTATATTTTAGTGTTAATAATCTATACAAATTGATTATATAGAATAAAAAATTACTTCAAAAATCTAATAATTTTTTAATAAAAGAAATCTAAGAAAGATTTTGGAATGAAATTAAAGAATTAATAACTAGATTAATTAGAATGAAACTAAAGTATGCTACTTTACTCATTCTAAATA
This sequence comes from Olivierus martensii, assembly GCA_000484575.1. NCBI lineage: Eukaryota > Metazoa > Arthropoda > Arachnida > Scorpiones > Buthidae > Olivierus > Olivierus martensii. The sequence goes on from AYEL01067844.1 coordinate 5,498, forward strand.
AAAGCCAAATTGAAAATTTTTAAAAAATTGAGTGTTATGTCAGTGATAAAAAAATTTGTTTTTGAACTTTTTCCTTTCAAAATAAAAAACAGCTTTATGTAGTATGTATATATTTTTTTTATCTGTTTGTCTACCAACTTGATATATCATATAAATATTATGAAATTTGAATTGAAATGTATTATTGAGAATCATTGAAAGGAATTTTTTGAATTTTAAAGTATTTAATTTTATCATAATAAGTTTTAAAATATAGAATAGTTCATGTTATTTGAATAAATATTATATTTTGGCAAATATATAATATAGTAATAGGTTTTTCATCTTTTGTAACCAATAAGATGCAACTTTATATTTTTATACTTAAATTTATATAAAATTCATAATAAGTTTTAGAGATTCTTTCTTTATTATTTATCAGATATCTATTATATTATTATTATTCATTATGTTAATTATTTATTCTGTAAACTATTTATGGCCTAAAGAAAAAATACATTTATAGAATAAACAGTTCACTATTTTTTCAGTGATTTCATTCTAAATTATATAAGCAAATTAATATTTCCTGTTTTTCTCCGTATCTTAAAATTTTATTATGAATATAAAGTACATTATATCAAAATGTCATATTATTGATATCACACCAAAACTACAAGTCTGCAAAATTACAATTCTGAGAAATGATCATTCAAAGATTTAGCATTTGCAGAAAAATTTTTTAAATTACTCAAACTAGTTCATAAAAGTCTCCTTCAGAGGCATTGTTTTCAGCCCTTAATGCTAATTTGAATTAGAATTTTTAAGTCCTTATTCTTAATGCTAATTTGAATTAGCATTAAGAATAAGAACTTAAAAAGCACATATGATGTTGGCATAGTAATATTTGCAGATTTGTGGCTTTTAGAATAAGTATGCAATAAGAAATGGTTGTTTTTAGTTTATCATTATCATTATTTTCTTAATTTTGAAATTCAGTTGGCCAAATGGAATGAATTTTTTATTCCCAGAGTTCCTTTTAGTTCAGTGTCAATATTTGCCATTGCAGGTAAGATTTATAATATAATAATTTTTTGAATATAAATAATAAATACATTTTTTAGACAAGCAATTCCAGAAAGAGCTATAATTATCTGCTTTTTGTGAATATGTCATTTGTTTTTCATTTATATAGCATTTGAAACTATTAACTTTTTGTGTCATAATTTTAAAATTATTTAACCAATATAGATGTCAGGATGACATTATCATCAAGGCAATGTGATATCACTGATATCACTTATTGTTACATCATTATAATGTCATAAATTATCTTTTATTTTTATGGTGTTATTGTTATGTCATAATGATGTTATCTTAATATGCTTGCGATGTCATTGTGATAAAATATTGATAATAGATAGCACTAAGTGTTAAGCAATGCAGGTAAGTCATATATTACTCTTACACTATTAACACTTAGCACTGTCTATTGCCATAAATATAAAATTTTGATGAAGATTAAATATAATTCTGAAGTAGTAAATGATCCTACAGGATTAAATTATGTGGCATTAAGATGATTGTTAATGGTAGAACATCACTACCAAATTCATGAAAATATATTAATTAGTTCAAAAGTTCTTTGAAAGCTTTAAAAAATAAAGCAGATTTCATATCTATACATAAATAGATGGATAATTTTATGCAGTTATCTGAGAAATGCCAGGCATTTATGCTAATTTTTAATAATTTAAATTTTTAATCAGCAATAAACATTTACACAAAATTTTAATTTTATAAAACAATAAAGAATTTCAAATTTTCATTATTTTTCAGATAATAATGCAATCTTCTAAATAGGAAAGATTAATATTTTATTTTTTTAAAGCAAATATATATTAATTCATTATCATAAAAATTATGCAAATTTTTTTAAATTAAATACTATGAGTTTTTAAAAATATAAATGAAAAAATTAAAATAATAACAGTTGAAATTTATTTTAATATTTAATGTTTTATCTAGGAATATGTGAGACTGTTACAACATTGGTGTGAATGGAATACTTGTTCTTACCAATTTTTGCTTGCTAATTGTCATCTTTGTCTTGGTGAACCTCAAAAAGCATTTGATTTATTTTGCCAAGCAGCAGAAGGAATAAATCATGAACTTTTTCTTCACAATAAATTAATGCAAGCCATTGAACAAACCTCTTCAAGTTCCTTAATTGTTCAGTATTATTTAAAAGTTAGTGAAAAAATAAAATTTTCATATTTTACTGTATTTGTGTATTATTATTTATATTATTATTATTTTATAGGTTATTCAATTATTTGAATTTTTTAAACAACCAGAATATATAATTGCACTTGCTGATACAGCTATCAATGTTATAGAACCAGAAGATCCTAGTATTGTACGTAATTTAAATAATGTATGATATCATATTGTAAAAAATGTTATTTTTTACTTTAAATATTTTTCTTATAGCCTGTGTTTTGGTCATTAATATTCAAGTATCATTTAGAATTAAATCATAATCAAGAAGCTTATACAGCTATGATAGGAAATCCAGATCCTGTTCGGTAATTAATTTATAACTTAAACTATTTAAATTCAAACAATTCATTATTAAATACCAAATTTGGTTTATTTAATAGGAGAAAGGACAGCCTTAGACAATTTATTGTGGTACTATGTGAAAGAAGAGAATTACAATCATTAATTGAATTTTCATTTGCAGATTTAAAAAATGATGTTGTTAACATATTAGAATCACGTGCAAGATCAACAGATCTATTAACACAAAATTATTATAGTATTCTCTATGCTTTTCATGTATACAATAATAATTTTCGAAAGGGTATATATAAAAAACTTTTAACACAAATTAATCATTCATTAAGTGAATTTATAAAAGCATGGTTTCTTTTCAGCTGCAAGTGTAATGTATGAACATGCGCTGAGGTTGAGTAGGGAAGTTTTTGGTTTAGATAGTCTTGTCAAGCAAGCTCAATGTTATCTAGCTGTATTAAATTGTTTAAGACTTATTGATCAACAGTATGCTTGGATTGTTAAACCAGTACCAACACTGTTGGATAATGTATTTGATATAATTTATTTTGTATTATCATTTTATAAAAAGTAAATAGCTTAATTTAGAATTTTTTGAACTTATTAATAGAAAGATGAAACTACTAATGTATCTCCAAAGAGAAATTTTGATGGAGAAAGAATCCCACAAACTAGTGAGTTTTTAATTATTACATAATTGTTTTTAGTCATTTAATATTAATCAATAATAATATAATATATATATATAATAAAATAGGCACAACAAAGATGGAAGTATTAGAAATTGAAGATATTAAACATGAGTATGATTTGGTTCATGCAAGACTTAGGCTTTTACAGAATGATCCTTCTCCCACTAATATTGCAGCCAGTTTGTTATCTCCTGGAGAAACAGTTACTCTGCTAGTCAATTCTGGTCTGTTTGATGCGGCTATCCATATATGTCAATCTTTCAAACTGTCATATGTTCCAGTATTTGAGGGCATTGCAGAAAAGTTAGTAATTTAAACAAATTTTATTTTATATTTGACATACAATAAAACACCAATTTGATATGTAAATAGCAAATATTTTAAAATTCTGTTAAAAATTTCAAAATTTTGGAGAAAAATTTCAAAACTAAATAATAAATTGGGTTGTTCTCTTTAATTTTTTATTTTATAATAATTTTTGAAAATAATATTAATTTTCATTGTTTTGGTAGACCAGTTATATAAAAGTATTCTTTGTTTTTTAGTTTCTCTTTAATTAACTATATGTTTTTAAACATTGTTTAATTTACAATTTCTTAATGCAATTTAATTATTTTTTATTACAAAACTATACTGATATCATTATAATTTATAAACAAATAATTCCATAAATTATTTATATTTTCTCCTTTAGCAAATTTTTTTGTTTTGTAAAATTCCTGTTTTAAGATTCTTAGTGTCTTAAAAATAACATGAGATTATGATGATGATGATATTTTCTTGATTGAAAGTATCAGTTAATTTTTATAACATATTGTTGATTTGATATAATAATAATACAATTCAGAATTATACATCAAAAATTGTATAATTTTTGAGAAGATAGAGTAATATACCATAAGTGTTTAAATTCAAACTCATCTTCTTAAATGAAATACAGACAAAGCTTTGAATAGAAAACTTATTCATAAAAATATTTTAAGATGTTATTGTAGACTGTTTGAATACAAATAAGCTTTTGCATGAAGAATTATTTATGATATGTATAAATAATTCTCCATAAAAAATGAAGACATCATTCATTTATTAATTTGGAAATCATATGCACTTTAAAAAGGCCAAATGGATTATATAGGCCATATAATATCCATTTGGTCTTTTCAAGGTGCATATATTGAATTAATTTTATAATATAGCTAGTTCAATATAAAATTTATGTATTGTGTGCATTGTATATGTTATGTAATTTAGGAGTGATTTATATTCCTAAAATTGTTCTTAAATGATGTAAATAGCAGAAATATTACCAATTTGAGAAAATATCAGTTAGTGACAATTATATTAGCTACGAGTGAAATCAGATGTTAATTTTAAAGTGACAAGATAATTATGAGTTTTAGTGGAAAGCATTATTACAATATTTTGAACAATATAATGGAAAAGAAAAATAACTAAACTGTGCATTTCAAAATTATTAGTTATTTCTTTTAGTGAAATGAATGATAATTTTATTAGAACACAAATTTTGTGCTGTATTGTTTTTCATACAAATGAGTTACCTTTATAAAATATGTAAAAATTATAATAATGCACATTACATAAAGGAAAAATATGAATATACTTAATTCTGTTTTTATACGATAGATACATTCCTGAAGAATACATGTAAAAAATTCCTGTAAAAAAATAAACTGTATCTATGGGAAAACAAGATTAGTTCCATACCTAAAAAAATCACCAAAAATAATACAATGAACCATATGAAAAATCATGTTAGAATCTTGTTATTTTTACATGCTTACATTTTTTATTTCATAAAGATTGCACATATATATAAAAATCTATTATATAAAATAAAGTATTATTTGAAAAGAAAAATAACATGTTACTTATTCATAAACACAAAAATTAGGCAAAATAATGAGAGTTACACCTAAGATTTTGATTTTAACTTTTATTATATTTTTTATACCATTAAACATCAAAAAGTTATTTTTCACTTTAAATGCCATACTCAAAATGCAGCAAAACAAATTCTGTATTGAAGTTATACATATAATTAGAGAAAATTCCCAGAAATTTTTTTTCTAATTGAAATCAAAAACAACATGGAGATGAATAATGCAAAACAAGCACTGCATTCACTGTAATACAAAAAAATTTTCTTTTTAGAATTTAGGTCAATCATGTTAAATCAAAATTGTGCGAAAAAAACTTCCATGTAAAAATAGAACTGGGTGTTATCTATTATTAATGTGCAAAAAAAAATAATAACTAATCCAGTAGAAAAAGTTTTATAAATGTATAAATTACTTAACTTGTTATTCTCATATAGGTAAAATAAGATTTAGAAAAACTATCCAGCTCAACATTTCAATATAACTTAAATTTATAAAAGGTGTGTGTGTGTGTGTGTGTGCGTGTGCGTGTGTGTGTGTAAGTAATAGAAATATCTCTCATATCATCAAAGTAGATCAAAAAAAGAATAATATAAATGAATATATAAAAGTATATATCTATCAAATAAAATAGATTTATTTTAATATTTTTTTTTAAACTTCTACTATATTTTTATTTTACAAAAAAATGTATCCATATTAATAGATTCTAAATAATTTCAATTGAAAAATCATAATTTAATATAACCATTTTGTAAATATTAAATATTTAAACATAAAACAGCAGTAAGTTGTGTGTTATCATTGAAAGATTTAAGATTTTTTAATTGATATAGTAAAATTATTATTTTGTTTAATTTCATAAGATTCATAATAGAGAGGTATATTTATTTTCAATTTTTAAAATTTTTATTCATTCTTCTAGATGTTTAGAATTAACACAACAACATAATCAGCAAATTCTAAATGAAGCATGGGAATGGTTAGGAGAAAATGAATTGCCTTCAGTTCAGATAACAAGGTGATTAAAATATATAAAATTTTCTAAATAAGATTCGAAAAATTGTTATGAATTAAAATTATATAATTTTTTTATAATTTCAGTGCTGATAAATATCTTTGGTATCTTTTGAAATATTATCTTAATAAATATGAAAAATCAAATCAAAGTATTTATCATCGAAGTGTTGTCTCCAAATTATTGGCAGGAGGAAGCTATTTACCTATTTGGTTAAAGTTGTCTTATCAAGTAAAACTCTCTCTTAAATACTTACACAGTAAAACCTCAATTTAATGGATCTCTAATGGAATTTATAAATAATTGTTGCTACTGTCTAGTGGAACTAATAGTAATTTGACTATTAAGAAGAACTAATGCTTATTATTAATTCCATAATTTTGTTTTTTGATCATTTTATTATATTGCATTTTTTGTTTAGCATAGAGAATTATTCAATTTAGTGTTTTGTTTTTGTTTAAAAATATATTTATAAAATTCATCTTTATTTAATGATATTCCTAATGTATTATATTGGTTTTCGTCAATATGATTAAGTTCTTTGTATATTTTCATATAAATTTTCAGATTTAATAGATTTGAATACATCTTCCTATTAGTTCACTAAATTGAGGTTTGCTATAATGTAAATTATGTATTAAATTGTATATTAAAAAAAATTAATTAAATTTTTTTTTATTATTAAGAAACGTAACTGTCCAGAATTGTTGTGGTTATATATAAATCGTGATATGCTAGAAGAAGCAACACATCTAGCAATAGAATATATTGATGCTGTAAGAGGCATTGGGAAAGAATATTTTGGATTAAAAGTACTATACATAATCATTTTCAATTATTTAAAAATTCAAAATAATTTTTATATTAATTCTAATAAAGTAATAAACAATATTACTTCTTAGCATGCATTACATGGCACCCATCCCCCAGTATGGTTACCATATACCCTATTAGATATGTTATTAAATTGTTTAGAAGAAAATCAAGAAGATGAAGTTTATAATGAGGTAAAAATTATATATTTAGTTTAATGTCATTTAATTTTTTGTATTGTTTATATATTTTTATAATTAGTCTTGTTTTTGAATAAGAAAGAAAAAGCCAGATTTCATAAATTATAAAATATAATAATTTAAAAAAATTCTTTGTTCATTTTCAAGCAAAAATTTATATGCAATATTTATATTTATTATATACATACACACATAAATAAAAAGTGACTCATATAAAACCATTCCACATCAGCATATTTGTAATACTCATGTGAATGACTCACTTACTTTTGTAATAAAAATTCTGAAGTGATTTAGTGTATATCATTGTGAATATAGAAAAATGTATAATTCTCTCTTGCAACAGGTATTGAAAATGATCTCTTGTACATCATTACATACATTAACATTAACTATGATAATTTGGTATAAACATAATTCTAAAATAAATGATATAGTAAGATATTGCATGTTTCATCAAAGAACATAACATAAAACTATTTGAATTCAATGATTAAAATATCATTTAATAACATTAATGGAAAATTAAACAAAACACAATTATTTGTCTACTAGATTGCCACATTATAAAATGTTAGTTTACAACTTAGAAGATCCAAATTCAATTCCAGCTGTGTATCAGATTTTTTCTGATTAGATCCAAACCTACAAACCCCATCCATTATTTTAAAATCCATCTCATCATAAAATTGATTATATTAATCGAGTGAATATGATTTATGTTTCAATCATAAGAACTTGAAATCAAATCTGTCCTCCATTTGAAATATATATATATATATATATATATATAAACCAGATTTTTTTTCTGATTAGATTCCTCTCTGAATCTACGAACTCCATTTATTATTTTATGAGAAATCCCTTAATGAAATTGGTTGTATTAGCTGAGTGAATATATTTTCTGTTTCAATCATAAGGACCCAGAATCAAATCTGTTCTCCATTTGAAATATATATATATATGAGGGATCTGTGTAGTATAAAATAGCATAGATGACGATGATATTATTGGTTATATTTCCTTAAATTAAACAGATGTGTTTTAATTCACTTTTAAAGCATTGACTCATTATAAATTTCTTATAAAAGTGAGGTAAAGCTCACACATTGAATTTTCAAGACAAATTATATTTGCTTATAAAATTGAGGTCTCGTATATCTGGGTTTCATAAACCATAGTTGTCCTGTGTTAACATATAACTATTTAATTTTATTTTTCAAGCTCATCCTATTTATTGCCAATTTAATCATTATTTCTTCCTTTTATACTAATATTTTTCTTAAGTGTATCTTTTATATATTGCTTAATATTCTTTTTACAAAGTTTTTTTAATGCAACTCATAGATTTGAACTGAAATTTCAGAATATTGAATTAAGATAATATTTACAATTAAAAAAATGATCATATTGACTTTAAAATTTAATTAAGAAACCTTTTTTCAATCCATGAGAAGTTTTTTCTTTTTATCAGATTACTGTGAATTTCTTTACAGATGTTTTAATTTCATTCTTAATGATTTTTGCCCAGGAAAAAAAAGTAGTAAAAACTTTCAAAAATGTTGCCTTGATAGGAAAAGCACATCTTTTTTTGAATACAAAAACTTTCTGAAAATGAGGATATGGAATATTTCTTAATGAATTTAGATTAATCTGATAATTGGAAAATTTCTCATAGAAAAATGGGTATTTCTTAGTTAAATCATAAACTTAAAATATATATATATATATATATATCAATGACCCCACAATTATTTTAAACGATATTATAATTAAAAAGGAAGATATACTAAGAAAAATCTATTTATTAAGTTAAGAATAAATTATCTTAATTAGTTTATAATTGAGATAATTTATTCTTTTTAATTAAGTTAAAAGAAAGTTTAGCTAAATCATGATAAATAAAATGTTGGGTGAAAAATTGTCACATTAATAGTATTAAACATTGCTCTTTTTTTAAGCAGAATTTTATAAAATAAAAATTTTTTTTTCTTGATTTGCAATTACTAAACTGTGTTTTATGTATTATACTATATTATGTTTATATCTTTATTACTAATGGTTAAATATTGCATATTTTACTTCCTCCCGAATGGAAGCAAATTTTGAATTTTATAAAAATCTAATTAATAATTATTATGAGGCTAAACCGTATACAGAGAGCAGATAGCATGGCTATATTATTAAACTTATTTTACTTAAAATAGGAAAATATTCACATATAATATTTAGATCATTAATGGTGTAAATATGTTGAAAATGATCAAAACCGAATCATTATTATCGAAGAAATAATGTTGATCATGTTCAGTTTTGTCAGAAGATAAAAATCAAAATAAATATACGAGAGGATATCGATTAATTGATTTTTGCTTACCTACTATATGAATAATTTTACATTTTAAATATTCAAACTTTACCAGTCGTAAATTTCAAATTTTTGTCAGTCGTAAATCAGTCGTAAATCTCATTTTTCTCATGTTTGAGAATGACAATTTATGAAATTTTTGATATATTATAAAATTAAAATAATAATATTTTCGTCATAAAATTCATATCAGAGAAGTTCGTTTATTTAATCGATATAATCGATTTTTATTAATCAGCCGTTATCAGGCAAGTAATCAATACAAAATACTCCAATATATTATAACTCATACGAGTATTGTCTAGCAGGCGAGAATTAAAAAAGGAAGAAAACATAAGTACACATGAAATAAGTACTACGAGTTAATTCTTATCATATTTATTCATACAAGTACATCATATTATTGAAATTATTACATCAGTGTTAATAATACAATCAATATATTGCTTTCAGTGGCAAAAAGAATAATTATATAATTATGATACGGAGTAACATTTCAGTTGATTGCACTGAAGTTTCTTATCATCCTGTAATTTTTATATTGAAAGCTGTAGGAGCGGATGTACCAAGAACAAATAAAAAATGGAGAGAAAGATGTAGATCAATGTACGTATATTTCTTATATGTGCTATTTTCTTTAAGAATAGCATCTTACGCTTTAATTGTTGCAACTAATGATAACCACATCGCTAACATTTTATGTGATGCTTCTGAGTTATACGAAGAAATTTCGATTTATATTAGAATAATCAATCTTATAATAATGATCTATAACATATTTTTAATTGTTTATTGTAATACAGAAAGATATAGAAAACTTATTTGCAAGACTCTTCGTTTGTGGAGAGGTGTATTCTGCCAACCTATTTTCGATTCACTGTATGGGCAATTTATAAAAATCCAAGATAAACTTTGCGATTTTTGGTTAGTAAATATGGTAATCACGACAATACTAGTGTATTGTCAAAATGGTTACGACATTCTCTATATTCTGCCAACCTATTTTCGATTCACTGTATGGGAAATTTATAAAAATCCAAGATAAACTTTGCGATTTTTGGATAGTAAATATGGTAATCACGACAATACTAGTGTATTGTCAAAATGGTTACGACATTCTCTGCATCAACAAGTACAAATGGGGCTTAAAACAATCGTTTTGCGTAACTGTAAATTTATTCTGTTACTTATTTTTTACACAGAGTATTCTTTCTTGTGGATTATTCATTGTTTCTCTGTGCGAGTTGCAGACACTACAGTTCCAATTGATTTATAAAAAACTAAAATGTATTAAATCGTGCTATTTTATAAAATTAATGGAAAGATATTTTCAAACCTCTAGAAGAACGATGAAATTTTCGAATATATTTATAAATGATATCTCTCTGTTTATTTTCCTGCTTATATTTTTGATTCAGTGTACTGTGGGTCAGTGTATCATATCTGAACAAATTGATATTGAAAAAAGGTTATTTGCTGCAATGTTCTTCGTAATATGTAGTTTAGGCTGTTTCGGTTATTTATTTTACATATCAAAAGTTTCCACATCTGTAAGTGCTCTTTATTTAATTATAAATTCATGTCTTTATCAGAATGTATAAAAAAAATTTGCGTTTAACAGGCAATGAATATTTATAATGAAGCTTATGAATCTATACTTGATCAAAAAGACTACAGCGATATTATTAAGGTAAGTTAGTTTTCTACATTTGTATGATTTTAAAATTGATCAATTTAGTTAACTAATTTGATAATATATAAAACTATGACGTGTATAATATAGTTATGAATTAGCGAAAATATTTTGTTACTAGTGGAGAAATTCGCTATATAAAGAACAGAGATTAATAGTAGGATTCCAAAGAAATATATTATGAAATGGAAAGATTTTTATATATTTGAGTATATACAGATCTTCGATATACATCACGCGATATATGTCATTGATTAATTAGGAGTAGTAAATTCGATAGACATTGCAGATACAGTATTCGTATTTACTTCGTTTGCTTCCTTTGAATAGAACATATATGTCATGTCTCCCGAATTTTCTCTTTATCTTGGATTTAAATTCATAGCTGCATATCGTATATACAGGTATCCCTCCTATAACACGTTCTCCTACAACACGGTTTCGCTCCAGCACGATTTGAAAATTGCGGAAACCCTCATATAACACGGTACTTCTACGGCACGGTTTTTACTTAACACATTTAGAAAATTACGTTTGCTCTCCTACAACACTAAACATTTCCAATTAATTTTTGTAAATCCATACTAGGAACACACAATACACACACAAAATGCAATTATTAGTAAATACTTTGCAAAATTAGTCATAAACTCATGAGACGATGATACGTAGTCTAGTTTCGATTTCGATTCGAAATTGAATTAATTTTGTGATTGCATTAATTGTCGCCATTTAAGTATTTTGCGTTCCAAACGTACAGTTCTTGGATAAAAAGTTTTTATTCTTCAATAGAGGAATGTGAAAGAGAAGAAAAACATTTTATTCATAATTTTTGGGGGTATATGCTAAGGAACAATTGTTTTATAGCGGGTTGTAGCGGATTAGATTACAAATTTTGTAAAGAGAGTAGAAGATGCACAAACTTTAAATGTGGGGAAAAGTTAAGAAAGTGAAGTTGATATTGTTAAAAAGAAAAAAATGTTCTCATTTTTAATGAACAGCGGTAAAGAAGTATAATTATTAAATGAATGTTATATAGGCTGTATTTTCTTTTCTTTTGTTTGATGTATATTATTTTTTTAGGGTCTTACGTATATATTTTTTCTTTCTTTATGTTTTGTGTTATTAATATTCTTAATAAAAATAAAGTTTCTTATGTGGAATTAAAGAAAGATTTTTCTTTGGGTTTGGAACGTATCTCTTCTTTTTGTATTGGCTCTGGGTCTCATATAACACGCTGTTTTTCAGGAACTTATCTACCGTGTTATAGGAGGAATACCTGTAAAATACAGGCGCTCCTCTAGTTACAAACATAATTCGAACGTAACTTTGTTCGTAAATCGGGTTTGAAACACAGACTCTGTTATTTTGGCTTTAAAAGTACTGAAATAACTTTATTTACTCTATACTGTAATAAATTTTACAATTGGACCAATTTTCATTGGGTTTGGAACGTATCTCTTCTTTTTGTATTGGCTCTGGGTCTCATATAACATGGTGTTTTTCAGGAACTTATCTATCCTGTTATAGGAGGAATACCTGTAAAATACAGGCGCTCCTCTAGTTACAAACATAATTCGTACGTAAGTTTTGTTCGTAAATCGGGTTTGAAACAGAGACTCTGTTATTTTGGCTTCAAAAGTACTGAAATAACTTTATTTACTCTATACTGTAATAAATTTTACAATTGGACCAATTAAAATTTTTTTTATTTCACAGAATTTAATGAAAACCTTCCGAATATAAAGCGAGAAATTTTTGATGTAATCTCTGCCATCTTAAAATACTGACGTAATATCTTAACTGACTGTGTAATTTTACAGTATGTTAATTGCTAGCGCATTTTTCCATCATATTACTTAAAATTATTGAAAATTTTTTTTTTAATTTCGTGAAATTTGAAAATGAAATTTCACGTTCATAAGTAAGAATGTTCGAAACTAGAAGTACGCCTGTATCGATAGAAATCGTGATTTTTAAAAACATAATTACAACGTATATCGAATTATTGAGGACTCAGTTTGAAATTTCGATATAAATCGTGATTTTTAAAAACATAATTACAACGTATATCGAATTATTGAGGACTCAGTTTATATTTTTATTTCCATTTCCTAATTTTTTTAATAATTTATTTATTAGGGAATTAATATGCTCGATATATGTGAACCGTCACAACTGACAATTAGTTTACTCGGATTTTTTCCAGTAACTAAACTTTCCATTTTAAAAGTGAGTAACTGTTACTGAAAATTTTATATATCTTCTATAAAAAAAATTTTTTAAATAAGAATATAAATTTTTATCACTGAAACCATAATTATTTTAAAATGATGCCATGTTTCAAAAATTTTGTTTTATTTCAGATTTTATTATTCTCAATTACTCAAGTTCTCGCTATATATCAATTATATGAAACTTACAGAAAATACAGATAATTATCATCGTTTTAATTAGATAATAATCCTTATAAAGGGAAAGAGATTTATCCATTATTTCTAATATAATTTTATAATATTCTAGCTATTATATATAGTAGATCCTCGTTTGACGCTGCTTCACTTAATCTCGTTTTCTCTAAGTCGGATTGGCCGCGTTGAAACCCTCAGGTTTTCCACTCTGGAGGACCTGGGTTCGAATCTCGGTCTCACTATTTGAAAATATTTATCGTGGAGTACGGGCCCAGCCCCTCGATCTCTGTCCTCCACAATCCAGTTGATCCTTCCGCAGAGATGGGCAGTCTGTGTAGAAGGACTTGTTTCGTCTTGTTACACAGTACTCTTACAGAATGGAATGTGGCGTCATCTGTTGACCAAAAAAACCTCGCTGTTACGTCGCTAAAAAACTAAATTAACTAATTAATAATTAAACCTTTTCAGGTAGCAGAACGGAATACAGTCCTATTTTCTTATATTTCATGCATAAGATAAAATGTGCTAAAAATTTATAGATTAGTTGTAAAAAACAGGTAACCCACCTTTTAAATGAGCGCTAATTTCTGTAGGCTACACAATATTGTCTAAGAACATGGTATGAAATTATATTTCAATAGTTCACTCGGTCAGATTCCTCGCGTAGAAATTCTTTGAGTTTCAAACCTAGTTTCCGGGATCGAATCCCGCCTTGGAAAAATTATTTGAGCAAGGCTTTGGCCTTTCCTTTACAATCGGAGAAGAAAAGGATAGATAGGAATGAGGAAATGGAGATTACTTTGATATGTGATAGGAACGACACCATTATTCGCGAATGATGAAGAACTGACGTTAAGAAAATCTCATCATGATCATAATATCTATGAATTATAAAGTGTCTTTTATTTAAAAAATGTTTTTCGGTAAATTCTAAAATATAACTGCTATGTAACAATTTACGATAAAAATTTACACATAAATCATGCTTTTCATTCAATTAATTAAATTATTGATCAATATAGTATGATTAAATGAAGAAAGTTACTAAATATAATAGTATTAATTCTAGTAACAGCAGAAAAGCATTGTAGGAACGTAACCCTGACTTATAACATTAGGCCAATGGATATTCTGACTTCCGTGCTTTTCATTCAATTAATTAAATTATTGATCAATATAGTATGATTAATCTAAGAAAGTTACTAAATATAATAGTATCAATTCTAGTAACAGCAGGAAAGCATTGTAGGAACGTAACCCTGACTTATAACATTAGGCCAATGGATATTCTGACTTCATTTAACGTCATTTTAGTTAACCTCACGATTTTCAGGAACCTAACTCCGATTTTAAAAGGAGGAACCACTGTAAATCATAAGTATTAGAGCAATGTTAACATTTCCAAAAGATTTAATCATGATTTTGTAATTATAAAAGATACAGCTATTTCGTTTTAATTTTATTGTTAATTGTTGACGATATTATGTTATCCATCATCCATGAATAAAGTTCTGCCACAAAACCATAAGAAAGTTATATGTATATGGCACGGCCATATCAAAGAGTCTAATACGAGATTCATCTTACTAAATGGTAAATAACTTTTTCACTATTTATTCTAACAAGATACAATAGACTTCCTCTTATCTGGTCCATCATAAACCGGCCACATTTTCGTTGAACTATGAGAGGAAAGGAAAACGAGTAAAAATAAATAAATTATTTGGAAGGGAAAAAAGCGTTTAAACCTGCGATAAGATATATCGGACAGAAAGTTCATCTGCCATTGATATAATTTTTAAAAAAATGGCGTAAGTTTGCTTCAAAAAAATAAAAATAAAAAAAGGAATTTAAATCGAAAAAGAAAAAGGAAGGTTACTGATTTGGTTTAATAAAACTTTATATACAACATATATACTTTTTTATTTAATTTAGAACTTATAAAAGGTATTTTACATATATTTGTGGATTAAACGTACTGTACTCCTATTCCGCCTTAGGCTGGATTCACACTGGCCTTGCGACTGCGATCTCTACCACAACCGCGACCGTTGCTATAGAAACAATCCCATCAGGCCTCGCTTCCCGACTCTTTATTGCGACCACGACAATATTCAACTTGCTGAATATTGTCGTGG